>VZQC01004382.1:1220270-1300548 GCA_009823505.1 Rhizomys pruinosus
ACACCTCATCTGCCTGGAAAAGCTGTGCAGCAGTGGCAGCCACATGTCTGTATATCCCAAATCTAATTGGCTATTAGCTCTCTCCTTGGAGGAATAACCCACGGCTGATGCCACAAGCTTACATCCTCTAATGGTTAGGAGACGTTATAAGCCACACGAAGACCCTGTCATACTTAAGAGAACCTAATTTTAATTAAAATAAATGGTAATGAGGGATAGATACATGTCTCAGGGGTTAAGAGCTCGGCTGCTCTTGCAGTTTTAATCTGGACATCTATACTAGTCTGGTGTGCTTATCATCTCACACCTGAATGATTCTAGCATTTCTCATGTCGCAGGCAAAGAAGTCAGGAGCATCAAGTCAGATTTTATGTTAGGTAAGAGAAATAGGTAACACTTTGAGTGACATAATCAGGATGCTTACTCTTCTTACTTTTCTTAACACTGAAAATTGGACTAAGAGACTGAAACTACCTAGAATAGGAATTATCTGAAATGCATTTTAAAAACCACATTAATTAATGCTAAAAAACATATTGCATAACTTAGAACTTTAGATGCCCAGCAATAATATATAAAAATAGAAAGAAAAGTGATTGTTTATTTAAGGAAAAGGCAATATACTCATTTGGCTAAGAAAAAAAGATATTTGTGTATGAAAACACAGATGTGACATGGCTAAATATTTATGGTCTTAAATTCTGAGCTAAAGAATCTGCTGGATGGGATTGTTAACATATGCTGTTAATTGATTCAAATAATTTTCTCATGAAATTATTTGAAAAGATTAAGCAAAATCTTAAGATATAAAGATGAGCATAGTACTTCTTAGATAGTATCTTACTGAAAATTAAGGTGGAGACATGATTCTTTTTTTTTTTTTTTTCAACAGGGTCTCCCTGTATCCCCAGCTGTCCTGGAACTCAGTATGTAGACCAGGCTGGCCTTGAAATCAGAGTCCCCTGAGTTCTGGGATTAAATGTGTGCAAGGGATAAAAGACCCAACAAGCCATGATTCCTAATAAAGCTGCTTTATTGAATATTCAACAGAGTGTCAGTCTTTTTATTATTTTTAAGACATTGTATTTCCTTTTTTCTTAAAAAATGTATTAAATTTTGAAATTTTCATACAACATAAATTTCATACAATAGATATTTGAATCTGCTCCCCTATCTGCACCTCCCCTTACTTTATATTCATATNTATGTTTTCCTTAAGGATGTGCTCGGAGGTTCCTCCTTAGAAAGCTCAAACAATCATCAATACTGCTCTTTTGCTCCATTTTGGGGTCTTTCCCTCCCATGTCCCCAAAATGAGGTCCAGTAAGCGATGCATCCTGTCTTGATCTTACTGCACTGGCCTCTAATGATACAGCCGCATGTAAGTTGTCACAATGGCAGTCTATATTCTGACGAGGCTGAATCCCCTTAGTTGCTTAGTCATGAGCCGGGTAGATCAGTACACCCATCTAGCATTCAAGGTCTGGAGGATTCTTTGAGAGACATGAGTCCTTCAGTCCATATTGGAAGGGTTAAAAAGCTATGTTTCATGTTTTTGAGGAATGCCAAAGCCACAGGGTAGATGCACTTGCCAGTAAGAACTGAGACAGGACCCAAACCTCAGTACTCCTCTCGTTTTTATTTTTGTCTTTTTACTAAGATCCTCAGTGTTATGACTGCAGTACAGTTTCTTTCTCTGGTCTTAATACATAGTTTCCCTGGTTTGTACTTTCTTTTGGTCCTCCAATTCAACTGATGTTGTGTATGTACATATTTTTAGACTATTAACTATTATAAACTAGTTTTTTTTTTTTTTTGTGTGTGTGTGTATATTATACAAGTTGGAGAGAACAACAAAAGAAACTGAAAAAACTCTGGAAAGACTCAGAAAAAGAGGCAGGACAGGTATGGCAAGGGGGAGGGACTCAGAGTGGGGGAAGGGAATGGAAAAGGGAAGTGACTCTAGATTAATGAGAAATGATGTATGACTTTATGGAAAAAGTTTAATAACAATAAAAAAGGGATGCTTGATCCTGAGGGTAGCAATGTAGCTCAGTTATAAGATGCCTATCAAGGCAAGACCTTATATTCAATTCTCAGTTCCACAAAAGTACTTATCCTTAATTAATTTAGGGACTACTATATAAAGCCCTATGAATAAAACTCTTTGGATGTCATGCAGAAAATTTCAGTTCTTTGAATTGCTAATGTGAAGGTGATAGAAACAAAAGTTGGTTGGAGATGCAAAATGGGAAGCCTGAGACAATTTCTGGATTTCTGCATGGCCAAAAGCATTCTATCTCACTTCATCATCATATTAAGAATCATCGGCTAAACCAGTCAAAGGAAATTCTACACTGCATTCAAAAATTAATATAATAATAATGTGTTTAGATGTATTGATTCTATGATAGGATGAAAGTGGGCCTGTTTCTGCCATTCTATTTTGTTTTCCTCTGGTCTTTTCGAGACAGTGTCTCCCAGGAGCCCCAGCTGTCCGGAACGCACTTCAATGACCAGGCTGGGCCCTTGACTACAGACATCACTTTGGATAGTATTTGAGCATTTTTCTTCCTTCTCCATATCTGAACATACTCCCTTTCAGATTTATATAATGAAGCTGTCCTGTTATCTTCCCAGCACCCACCCCTGCTTGGTCCAGGCTAAAAGTCCTGCAGTGTGAACAGGGAAGTATGTATTTATATCCATTCCAGTCTAGGTTTGACAAGTGTGTATTCATATCCATTCCATTCTAGGTTTTTCAAGTGTGTATTCCTATCAATTCCATTCTAGGTTTGACAAGTGTGTATTCATATCCATTCCATTTTAGGTTTGACAAGCGTGTATTCATATCCATTCCAGTCTAGGTTTGACTTCCTTTGCTTTGACTTCCCCAGCTCTTCCAGTATGTCCTTTAGCAGTCATTTTTATCTTGCCTTTGCTAAAGGCAGAGGTAGAGCGGATCTTTGTGAGTTCAAGGCCAGCTGGTACTCAGAGTGAGTTCCAGGCCATGAGGCTCAGGGAGACCCTGTCCCCTCAAAAGACAAAAAAAAAAAAAAAAAGAATATGATTCAGTAGCCACATTTTCTATGTTTCTTTCTGTATAAAATGTGCTACTATTCTTATGAAAGGCTTTTTCTCTGAACCTTTTCTCTCTGCTACATTAAGCACTCCATTGAAGGCAATTCTTTCAAGAGCCTCAGCCATCTGCATGCCATTAAATATAAGTCCTTTTTCTCTTCGCGTCCTTACTCTTCCCTTTATTAGACTTCATCCAGCCATGGTCCTTCCGTTTCAAACATGTTCTTTCTCTTGACTTCCGGTGAAATCAGATACAGTCTCTTAAGTGCTGGAATTCATGCTAAATGTGAAGCTTATTGTCTGCCTTTTCCCTGCCTTCTTCCTTAAAGTGTTCTCTTGTGTATTAACTATCTGTAACTGCCGAATTTAGCAACTCTGAGTTTTTTAGACTCTGGCTGTCTCGGTCTCTTTCTCTCTCTCGTCTCTCTCTCTCTCTCTCTCGCTCCATCCTTCTCTCTCTCCCCATCTCTCCGGATACCTCGTCTCTCTCTCTCTCTCTCCCTCTCTCTCTCCCCCTTCCTCCATTCCAATGATATTAGTAATGATTTGGTCTTACCTGAAGATATAAAAAACATATAAATTATGCATGGCTAAAATAGTATCCTAAATTTTCCTACAAATCCATCTCACCCAGATATTCCCTTTACCTTTCCTGGCTCAGAATTCAGCCCTTCCATTTATCCAATTGGTTACATAGAACAATAAAAAATGAAAGAAATAGTCTTGATACTTCTTGATTCATTCTAAATATATCAAAGAGTCATTGATATATTATCTCCAAAAATCTATTCTAAATTCATCAACCTGTTCACATCATCATGAGCATTCTTACCTTAACTCTTGTAATTTTCTTCTACTTCACACACAAAAATTAATTATGAAACAAAGTAAACTTATAACTTTTCCTACTCAAATCGACTAATATGCCTTTTATAAAATAGTCTTTTTATGGGCTGGAAAAAATGGCCTAGCGGTTGAGAGAACCAACTGCTCTTACAAAGGACACAGCGGGTTTGCCCAGCACCCACGTTGCGGCGGTGAGAACTATCTTTAACTCCAGTTCCAGGGGAGCTGAGAACCATCTTTAACCTCCAGTTCCAGGGGAATCTGACACGCCGCTCGTCTGACCTCTGAGGCATTGCACGACAGGAGCACAAACCTGCATCAGGACAGAACATTCATACACATAAAACGAAAAATAAATAAATAAATAATTTTAAAAAATTTGAGTCTTTTAGCTCAGGATTTTATTTAGAATATTTTTATCTATTAATCCAAGTCCTGCTTTCAAAGCCATCTTACTTATATAAGACATTCATGAGTGACAAGTTTGCTCCCAACTCAAGTCCTTCATGTTTAATTTCCCCTCTGTCCAGAAAGCCTTCCTCCAGTATTGAATGATGGTAGGTCCTATGAAGAAATATAGTCTTAGTAACACCTCTGAAGTTACTTCTTCAAAGGGAGTTTTCCTGATGGTCAGCACTATGCCAGTCATTATCACAGGGAATGCATACAGCATAAAGTCATCAAAAGTTCCAAAATTTAGATTTTTCTTTCCTATTTCCTTTGTATTACCTGTGCACATGGATAGGATTTAGCTCAGTATAACATGGAGTTCTTAGTACTTGCTTCATGGAATCCCCTAGGCGCCCATTATTCTTGTCACTATAATGACTTTTAAAGGAGTGGCCCATGTTCATTTGCATTCATGATCATTTTTACTTAATGTTTTCCTAATTCCCAGTGTTGTGAGATGACCTTTTCGATTTCTAAAATGTCCCTGCAGACATATCCCATGCTTTACCTGCCCTTTCGCATCTCCCAAGAAGCCATTAGAATTATGAAACGGGAACCAAGAAAAATACCCTTGCACTGCACGTCCTTGTCCCACTCTATTCCTCCTTACTTATCCATCACTCCTTTACTACATGAACAAATAAACTTCATATTTAAGGTGCGAATATCATATTTTCCTCCTCAAGAGAATCACAGTGAAATATATATATATATATATTTAATATTTCCATATAATATATATATATATATTATATTTCCGATGTTTAAAGATTCCATTATGTTTAAGGAATCGTATCAGACTCTTCCAAAGTGTCCATAATGCATACTGTATATAACACTGTGAGGACAACAGCATCTGTATCCAGTAGGAAACTCAGCTTGTGCCTTCAGGGAACTATAAGGCTATCTCATATTGACTCTTCTTTGACTATTGTAGTATTATATTTCATCCTGAACATGAAACCAGAATAATGCTTCAAATATGAAATTCAAAATATGTGATTTTTGTCATAAAATTCTACAGTGACTTTCCATTTTCTAGATTAATCTAGAAAAAATGTTTTTAATACTCACTCTTGTAAATATTTTTCAATATATAGTCTCATATCTTGTTTTTCATTTAAACTATGTAAATGCCTCATTGTTCTGTGGTCCATGAAATAAATAGAATAATTTAAAAGGAAATGAGATCAAGAAACTAGAAAACATTTTTGAAAATATCTTCTAAAAGTAAGCATATTTCATTAAGTCAATAAATATTGTCCTGGCTTCTGTACTAGTCCCCTGAACAACTTGTAAAAATATTTTTATATTGTGAAAACATGTATTGGTTCTGTGTGAATGTAAGTGTACCCATGTCGGGTAATGTCCATGGAAGGCAGAAAATGGAATGGAACTAGAAGACATTATGCTAAGTGATTAACATAGTCCCAGAAAAATAAATGATGAATGGTCCCTCATCTGTGGATGCTAGCACCAAGTACCTAGTTGCGAAGGCAAACTGAGTGCTGTCTATGTTGTATTTCTTTCTTCTATGAAACAGCCAGTAATGGTCACAAGGTAATCCCCTTAGTGGGCTTTGAAAAGTTTAACCTTATGACTTAGTTCAGATTTTTTAATATTGGTATAATGGTGGAGGAGATGTAGCATAGTTTGAAGTAATATAAAATTAAAGGAGAAAAATGTGAAAAAAAGACTGAGAGGAAGATTGGCAAGATAGGAAATAGCAGAATGCAGAAAAGGGGTGGGGTGGGGGCCAGGAAAGCAGAATGTGTTAAATGAACGGAGGATGAACGTTAAATTAACAATAAAACATCATAAAAAATCCAATTTTAGGGAACACATGTTATTACCTGGTCCATGTGAAGGTCCGTGTAAGTCAGAAGGCCACAGAATTCCCTGGAATTGGAGTTACAGATGATGTTTATTTTGCGGTCGGGTGCTGGATTCATACTAGGTCTTTCTGGAAGAGCAGACCATGCTCTTGACCTCTGAGCCATCTATATGGCCTAAATACTTTTTTTTATTAAAAAGAAGTTTTTAATAAAAAAAAAATATTGGGGTGGCCTATAAAGAACTCAATCTCCTTGTCATAGAAATGACTGTTCTTGGGCTGGAGAGAGGGCGTAGTGGTTAAGAGAACCAATGCTCTTGCAGAGGACCCGGTTTGATTCCCAGCACTCACAGGCAATGCTGAGAACGATATTTGGACTCCAGTGCCACCAGTGGAATCCAGTGCCCTCTTTCTGACCTCCACAGCATTGCACGATAAGGGTACACAGAACCTACATGCAGACAGCACAATTATACACATAAAAAAAAGTATAAAAAAGAATGTCCTTCTTTAGTCGCAATCAATCTCTGGTTTATTTTTTCCTTGTACTGCGTGTGTTTCTGTCAGTCAGTGATCTCACCATAATACCCTTCTTTGAAGTTATCCATTTTATGAGGTCCAGTTTAATTTTTTAAATCTAATAATCAAATATTTCTTTCCCTAAACACATACAATTTGTAATTACTCAATGAGTGTTCAAGGCAGATAGCTGAAGCAAGATCTCCCTTGAAATAGCATAAATATTGCAAAATTCTAAGTTTACCCTTGTCATATGTAACAAGTGAACATTTCACCATATGGCTCAGTGAAATTCTTCTGAAATGTTCAGTGTAAATATAATGGTAATAAATAGGAATAAAGCGTAGTCTTTTTAAAATTTTTGGATACAGATGAAAACTTAATTAAGTCTTATTATTTTATAATCTGTAATATAATATACTTCCTGGTCCGGACCTCAATTCTTTGTCCAGCTTCAAAGTTATCTGGATCATGACTGTAATCTCTATTCATCTTAACATAAGAAACTAAGAGGAAACATTTCTCCCTTTTGGGAATCCCTTGAATCAAGGTGCACTCAGCAGATCCCATTTCCTGGCCAGGCTGTCCTCCCCTGCATCTCTTCACTCGTCTGGCCCGTGTGTCTACTGGAATGACTTATCAGCCACAGCAGACTACATCAACAAGCAAGCATGACTTCTTCATCTTTTCTTCTTTTCTCCAACAACTTCCCAAAAAGATTCAGTTGAGAGAGAAATAAAAAATTAGACTTAATATTATCCAATGCTCACTATGCGCATGTGTTGAAATAGCCCACTTAACACCTTAGTACATGTTAACAAATAAACTAAAATAGTGAAGGTAGAAAGAAACTTTTGAGAGTTGTTTAGAGATGAACATTAAAGTAGCATGTCACAATAAATTTCTTAAAAGCAAAAGCCTCATTGTCACTTAAACAAAGAAGCATTGTAATATATTTAAGGGTGGAGGCTAAGATAAGTTAACCAGACTTCACTGGATGGACAAATACTGAGGGACATTTTGGTGACAAAAACTTGGCTTAATAGATCTTAATATATAGCACAGACAGGAATCTGGTTGGGAGGGAGGGAAGTGCAATATGAATACGCTCAAAAGTATTACATGAAATTACAAAATTCAATAAATTAAATATGACATATTTACGCTATACATAAGTTGTTCTGGTTTGTCTCCATTGCTGTGACAAAACACTCTGAACTGACACCAACTTAGGGAGAAAAGGGTGTAGTCAGCTTACATCCCGTGGTCAAAAGTTCATCACTTAGGGAGCCCAAGCAGGAAATCCAGGGCAGGAACCTGGAGGCCAGGAGCTGAAGCACAGGCCTGGAGGAATGCTGTTCACTGGCTTGCTTCCCCTGACTCTGCCCAGCCCGCCTTCTTATAACGGTGCACACATAAACCTTCCCAGGGTGGCACCACTCAATTGTGGGCTGGGCCTTCCCACACACGATCGAACCCAAAGACAATACTCCCAGATGTGGCCACATGCCAGCCAAGCAGGAATTCCCCCAATGAGGCTCCCTCAACCCAGTGTGTCAAGTTGACACAAAGCTATCCAGCACAATAGTTGGAAAACAAAGAAAACAAATATAAAGTGAATGTTGAGATTTCATTTTTATTTTTAATATTTAAAAATATTTTAAATAATTATACCATTCATCATTTGCTGCCTCACAACCAGCACAAACAATGACAATGAATACAGTTTGGATTGGGAATACATTGCACATTGCACAGTATTACTTGAACTTTCTGAATTTCTTTATATTAAAATCTTTATAAGTTCAAATTTTCTACATCATCTCCTATCCACGAGTAAAGCAACCTTAGGATTATTACATCTGTGACTTTTATTTTTCCTTCGGGTTGGTGAGAAACCAGTGTAATAAAAACCAATAGAAGGTGCCAAGAAAAGAAAATGGCCGACAGATCCAAAACTGTACAAACTATAATTGATGGCAGTTAATGAACAGAACATGGCCTAGGCAGCAGCAAAGACTGATTCCTCTACCCAAAACAAGGGAAAGGGAAAGTATGTGGTAAGAGACAGAGACATGCCACAGCCAACCACAATGTGCATGGGCTTTCTCAAAAACCATCCATGTGTAAATATTGGTGAAGAGACTGCTCAGAAGTACCCAGTTGACTATGTAAATGACTTCTCTCTTCAATAGGGATTGAAATGTTTCTCAAGGTCACTGAGTAGGGAACGGGGGTAAAATAGAAATTTTGACAAAAATAGCTATAGCCAGGTTAAACTGAATCCCTATATTTTATTCTCTTTTTTCTGATGCCCCATTAAATTTCACTGTGTTTCTGTCTGAGTATGATTTATTTAGATAACTATATTAAAAATTAAAGAATCCAAAAATCAAATCATTTTATAGTAATTTTATCCATGTATTTTAAATGGATTAAAGTATTTTAGTGGACCTGTGGGCCACTTTCTTAAATATGATATGCTCAGCCAGGTATGGTAGTTGCACACATTTAACACCCTTTAAATCCTAGCACTTGTGAGGCAGAGGTCAGGAGGCGGATCTTTGTGAATCAATGCCAGCCTGGTCACAGATAGCGAGTTCCAGGACAGTTTGGGCTTCAGGGAGACCCTGTCCTCAAACGTCCAAAATATGATATGCTCTATATTTCTTTCAATGGAAACTCAAACTTAATTTTGGGGAGGCATTTAGACATATTGATAGGAATATTTTCCTCTGAATATATAGTGAATAATATGGACAGCTTTGCAATTCTGAATTACAAACAAAATCAAGATATGTACATTTAATTCAACGGTATTACCACAGATGATGAATTATAATATGAAATATCAGTAACATGGAAATTACTCTTGATTTTGTCCAGACTGTCTGTCACGGGAAGAAATCTACAGTTGTTGAAGTTTTCTATTTCTACATGTAATTTTTCTGAAATGTACCATGCACAAGAACATTTCAGCACATGTTATTGTTTTGAAAGAGAGAGATTCTTCTAGTCAAGTCAGGGTTTTTTAAATGTATTTCATATTTCTACAAGATAGCTGATTAACAAGGATAAACAAGTGGGTTACTTTTACAGACATCTAGCATTCCACCTCAGTAGGGTTAGCAAGAAATTATAAGGTCACAACTGATTATTACATGAGTCTCAGGTTCCACAGCTTTATTCAGCCAGCTTTGTGTCGCCTTTAGGATTAGCTGGTCTTGTGGAAAGTAACCCATAAGGAATGGTGGTATTTTGTGCAGCCGTCTAACATTACTATGATGACACTGAATCATAAAAACCATCCTGTTTACCAAGAGATCATCACTGCCAACATTCCAACACATATCCTCTTCAGCCGCAGGCATCGTGGTCATAAATTTCTTGAATTTGTTATTCTGAAACAAATGCTATTTCCAAACATTTGTGATAACACTTGCACATATGGAATTGTGGGATTCAGAATTAGATACACAAAGAAAATTTCAGAAGAGCTAAAAAAAAATCTATCTAACTTTGATAATGTATGTGCTTTTCATTATTTTTAATTCAAATTCGAGTGTTCAATTTATAAAAATACAAATGGTGATGGTAATAGACCCGAGGAGTTAAAATCGTTCTTACGTTCTGAATGGATAATTCTGCATATGAAAGCAGAAGCAAGTAAGGCTTTCTATGGCAGCCTTCAATTCTGAGTAGTTAACTTTAATTTTCAGAACAAAATCATTATAATTCTGTGACTGTCATCAAGCTGAACATAATTTGTCAGTGAAATTTCAGACACCAATTGTTTTACAGGTTCCGGAGTGAAAGAGTTAAGAGAGGATGCATATCCTCTGTGTAGGACAAGTTTTCCAAAATAGTAGCTGAGCCTCACTCATTCTCAGCTTGAAGGAGGGTATCCTTAAATCATTTCTTCCTCTTGTAATAATGCACAGTATAAATTGCACCTAATTATCAACATGATATAGAATTTTAAATGTGTGTATAACTTCTAGAATGTAAAAATAATAAATATATGCATAATCTGGGACTTAAAATGTCATACTTTAGTAACTAAAAACCTTTAGGCAAATAAGAACTAAAAACAAGCATTCACAATAAAACTCATCTTACTTTATTAACCATACCCCACATTTACTTCATATTATGGTATTAAACAAATTTTCTGTCAAATCTTGTTTAGAGTATATCAGGATTAGATGTTCCCTTCCTTATAATTTCCTAGTTCTTTAGATCTTAGATAATCACTATTTACTTCATAACTTAAATACCTAGCAGATGAATGGTTATTTGTATGTTTTCACCTCTTGATTATATTTAAGTTGAGATGTGGTCTTGAATTATTTTTTCTTTTGAATTTTAAGACAAAAATTTTGGGAAAGCAATTTTGATCATTGCATTTATCTGAAGACAAGGAAATAAAAATGGTAAAAAATTTAACATCTTGGAAGCAGTGTCATGAAACTAAAGAATGGGCGTGGTGGTGCATGCCTTTAATGCTAGCACTGGGAAGCAAGAGGCAGGCATCGCTAGGAGTTCTAGGCCAGCCTGGTCTACAGAGCTACAGAGAGACCCTAAATAAATATATAAATAAAAAAAAAAAGTATAACACATGCAAAAGAACTCATACAATGCAATATTTACATTCAAAAACAAAAGAAGAATATTTTCTGCAATGCTAGAATCTTAAGTTTGAGGTTTACATGATAATATTTTCATCTTGGTGTCACTAGTTTCAATAACTTGCTTATAAAGAGATAAGATGTTTTTGATCTGTTGCATATGTAATATACCCAGGTCATCTGTTATTAACAAAAGTTAAATTATCTCCAAACTAATGTTTAGTTCTCAAAATAAACATTTAGCTATATTAGAAATGCATATGGTCTTAAACTATTGCTTTTGGACGACTTTTTACTCCTTTTAAAATGATCATTGCTATCTATTGCATGAAAAGCATTCCCTGATGAGAGTTAATAGATGAATTAGTATTATCTCTGCCCCCTGTTTTGCAGTGTTTTCTGAGCCTTGGTTATAGAGGTTATATTGTGTGAGATGGGGCACTTAGGGCTGGCATCTAACATACATATATATTATCTGCATTTTAGCAAGTTGTGGAATCCTGTAATTGCCCTCCATATGTTGCATAAAGTTTTTTATGAATGTGAGAGATACACTTGTCTACACCTATTTGAATACATATTTAGAATATGTTAGAATATCTGGTGAGGGAAAAGGAGGTGCAGATGAGGAGGGATCTAAAGACTATCAAGAAGTTATATAACGTTCACAAAATTCAATAAACATAAAATTGGACTTTTTTTTAAAAAAATTTTGATTGTTATAAAGTACAAGAGCTAAACCTACTTGGTTAAAGGAACATTAGCTGATCTCTCCTTTCATCTCACTGGTAATTTTGTTTAAAGAAGGAAATTTGACAAAGAAAGGAAAATTGCTGGCATGAAGGCCAAGTGATACATGGGTTAAGTAATTGAACGGATTTTGAAGGGGACACGGAAGTTGTTATGCACACAGTCTTGATTAAAGAGCTTTTAGGTTAATAGCGAGTAAATGATAATATGTTCTGGGCTGATAAGAGAAGAAATGTACCTTCAGTCCAGTTTCTAAAGAAAAGCAGAATTAAAAGATACAAAGAAATGAGACTGCTACATGTTTTTAACATCCTTAAGTTACAAATCAAAATTAAATGGAACTTAAAATCCTCTGATTTTACTCAGTTTTGACTATTCAATTCCAATTATTAAATTTTAATTGCCAAACAAAATAATTTATTTTGATATTTGGTAATATAGAAAGTCATCAAAAGTGCATTTTTCCTATCAAACTTCAATGTTACAATTGTAATAATAAGTTAATAAATAAAAATAAAAGGATGCTTAGAGTTCCTCTTGGAATAAAATCAGTACAAAAGCTCTCCTCAGTATTTCAGGTAGTCAAAAATAATGACATTTCATTGTATGGCATTGATCTTGAATACTTTAACTTCGATTTAAAAGGAAATCTTGTCAGGCAATTAACCTACATATAAAGATTTGTATAATAGGAAGCTCCTTTTGAATTGCTAATAACTAACTCATTTTCTCTCTAACAGTGCTGCGAGGGCTGCTCTTTTTAAACGTGAACTCTATCTTCCACAGTTTATTAGTATCCAATCTTTCACCTGTCACTTGAGTTTTCCATAACCTCTTTCCTCTTTGTACTGCTTAAATGTGACTCTATAAGAAGAAAACAGCTGAACTATCAAAGACTGGAGCAAAATGCTATTGTCTAAATGCATGCTTCATCAAATCCTAACTACAGAAATTAGATATTATTATTGTAGGGAAATCAATACACCATATCCAGATACACCAGTCCTTAGCCAAGAAACTTAAGGATAAAGAATGAGACTTTGTTAAGCATGCACTCTATCTCTGAGCTACAGTTCCACTTACTTGAGTTCACAACAATGGTGACAAACGTGGCCAAGTTTCCTAAAATCTCTAAAGAAAAACCAAAAAGAATATGGGAAATGGATAAGAAATCTCAACCTAAAATAAGAATCTTCTAGTAATCAATGGCTGCTACAAGGAAGAAGTCAGTCCTCTTCAAAGGACCAATGACTTTGGGTAGGTTAACCAAGCTTTAGTGGATGGACCCACACCAAAAGACATTTGATGGTACACAATAGATATATATAATGATATATAGATATATATAATAGAGATAAAGATGAAAAATAGAGCAACTTTCTTTCATTAAATTTTTTTATTGAATTTTTGTGATTTTCATACAATATAATTTGATGGTATTTAGAAACCTTCCCCTATCCTGACCTCCTCTTACTGTTCCCTACTGCTCAATTTAATATACTCTATCACACACACACACACACACACACACAGGTCTATAGTGTCTTATCGGTGTCCCTAAATGTCTTGCAGTGTGAGTCCATCCACTCAAGCTTGGTTAACCTACCAAGAGTCTTGTCCTTGAAGAGACTGACTCTCTCCTTGTAGCAGCCATTGATTACTAGAAGATTCTTATTTTAGGTTGAGATTTCTTATCCATTTCCCTATATTTCTTTTTGGTTTCTTTTAGAGATTATATGGAACTTGTGCACGGTGTCACCATTGTTGTGAACTCAAGTAAGTGGAACTGTAGCTCAGAGATAGAGTGCATGCTTAACAAAGTCTCATTCTTTATCCTTAAGTTTCTTGGCTAAGGACTGGTGTATCTGGATATGGTGTATTGATTTCCCTACAATAATAATATCTAATTTCTGTAGTTAGGATTTGATGAAGCATGCATTTAGACAATAGCATTTTGCTCCAGTCTTTGATAGTTCAGCTGTTTTCTTCTTATAGAGTCACATTTAAGCAGTACAAAGAGGAAAGAGGTTATGGAAAACTCAAGTGACAGGTGAAAGATTGGATACTAATAAACTGTGGAAGATAGAGTTCACGTTTAAAAAGAGCAGCCCTCGCAGCACTGTTAGAGAGAAAATGAGTTAGTTATTAGCAATTCAAAAGGAGCTTCCTATTATACAAATCTTTATATGTAGGTTAATTGCCTGACAAGATTTCCTTTTAAATCGAAGTTAAAGTATTCAAGATCAATGCCATACAATGAAATGTCATTATTTTTGACTACCTGAAATACTGAGGAGAGCTTTTGTACTGATTTTATTCCAAGAGGAACTCTAAGCATCCTTTTATTTTTATTTATTAACTATTATTACAATTGTAACATTGAAGTTTGATAGGAAAAATGCACTTTTGATGACTTTCTATATTACCAAATATCAAAATAAATTATTTTGTTTGGCAATTAAAATTTAATAATTGGAATTGAATAGTCAAAACTGAGTAAAATCAGAGGATTTTAAGTTCCATTTAATTTTGATTTGTAACTTAAGGATGTTAAAAACATGTAGCAGTCTCATTTCTTTGTATCTTTTAATTCTGCTTTTCTTTAGAAACTGGACTGAAGGTACATTTCTTCTCTTATCAGCCCAGAACATATTATCATTTACTCGCTATTAACCTAAAAGCTCTTTAATCAAGACTGTGTGCATAACAACTTCCGTGTCCCCTTCAAAATCCGTTCAATTACTTAACCCATGTATCACTTGGCCTTCATGCCAGCAATTTTCCTTTCTTTGTCAAATTTCCTTAAAAAAATTACCAGTGAGATGAAAGGAGAGATCAGCTAATGTTCCTTTAACCAAGTAGGTTTAGCTCTTGTACTTTATAACAATCAAAATTTTTTTAAAAAAAGTCCAATTTATGTTTATTGAATTTTTGTGAACGTTATATAATACTTCTTGATAGTCTTTAGATCCCTCCTCATCTGCACCTCCTTTTCCCTCACCAGATATTCTTACCATATTCTAAATATGTATTCAAATAGGTGTAGACAAGTGTATCTCTCACATTCATAAAAAACTTTATGCAACATATGGAGGCAATTACAGACTTCCACAACTGCTAAAATGCAGATAATATATGTCTGTTAGATGCCCAGCCCTAAGTGACACATCTACAATATAACCTCTATAACCAAGGCTCAGAAAACACTGCAAAACAGGGGGCAGAGATAATACTAATTCATCTATTAACTCTCATCAGGGAATGCTTTTCATGCAATAGATAGCAATGATCATTTTAAAAGGAGTAAAAAGTAGTCCAAAGCAATAGTTTAAGACCATATGCATTTCTAATATAGCTAAATGTTTATTTTGAGAACTAAACATTAGTTTGGAGATAATTTAACTTTTGTTAATAACAGATGACCTGGGTATATTACATATGCAACAGATCAAAAACATCTTATCTCTTTATAAGCAAGTTATTGAAACTAGTGACACCAAGATGAAAATATTATCATGTAAACCTCAAACTTAAGATTCTAGCATTGCAGAAAATATTCTTCTTTTGTTTTTGAATGTAAATATTGCATTGTATGAGTTCTTTTTGAATGTGTTATACTTTTTTTTCTGGTCTTTATGAGACAGGGTCTCTCTGTAGCTCTGTAGACCAGGCTGGCCTAGAACTCATAGAGATCCGCCTGCCTCTGCTTCCCAAGTGCTAGCATTAAAGGCATGCACCACCACGCCCATTCTTTAGTTTCATGACACTGCTTCCAAGATGTTAAATTTTTTACATTTTTATTCCTTGTATTCAGAGTAAATGCAATGATCAAAATTGCTTTCCCAAAATTTTTGTCTTAAAATTCAAAGAAAAAATAATCACAGAACATATCAACTTAAATATAATCAAGAGGTGAAAACATACAAATAACCATTCATCTGCTAGGTATTTAAGTTATGAAGTAAATAGTGATTATCTAAGATCTAAAGAACTAGGAAATTATAAGGAAGGGAACATCTAATCCTGATATACTCTAAACAAGATTTGACAGAAAATTTGTTTAATACCATAATATGAAGTAAATGTGGGGTATGGTTAATAAAGTAAGATGAGTTTTATTGTGAATGCTTGTTTTTAGTTCTTATTTGCCTAAAGGTTTTTAGTTACTAAAGTATGACATTTTAAGTCCCAGATTATGCATATATTTATTATTTACATTCTAGAAGTTATACACACATTTAAAATTCTATATCATGTTGATAATTAGGTGCAATTTATACTGTGCATTATTACAAGAGGAAGAAATGATTTAAGGATACCCTCCTTCAAGCTGAGAATGAGTGAGGCTCAGCTACTATTTTGGAAAACTTGTCCTACACAGAGGATATGCATCCTCTCTTAACTCTTTCACTCCGGAACCTGTAAAACAATTGGTGTCTGAAATTTCACTGACAAATTATGTTCAGCTTGATGACAGTCACAGAATTATAATGATTTTGTTCTGAAAATTAAAGTTAACTACTCAGAATTGAAGGCTGCCATAGAAAGCCTTACTTGCTTCTGCTTTCATATGCAGAATTATCCATTCAGAACGTAAGAACGATTTTAACTCCTCGGGTCTATTACCATCACCATTTGTATTTTTATAAATTGAACACTCGAATTTGAATTAAAAATAATGAAAAGCACATACATTATCAAAGTTAGATAGATTTTTTTTTAGCTCTTCTGAAATTTTCTTTGTGTATCTAATTCTGAATCCCACAATTCCATATGTGCAAGTGTTATCACAAATGTTTGGAAATAGCATTTGTTTCAGAATAACAAATTCAAGAAATTTATGACCACGATGCCTGCGGCTGAAGAGGATATGTGTTGGAATGTTGGCAGTGATGATCTCTTGGTAAACAGGATGGTTTTTATGATTCAGTGTCATCATAGTAATGTTAGACGGCTGCACAAAATACCACCATTCCTTATGGGTTCACTTTCCACAAGACCAGCTAATCCTAAAGGCGACACAAAGCTGGCTGAATAAAGCTGTGGAACCTGAGACTCATGTAATAATCAGTTGTGACCTTATAATTTCTTGCTAACCCTACTGAGGTGGAATGCTAGATGTCTGTAAAAGTAACCCACTTGTTTATCCTTGTTAATCAGCTATCTTGTAGAAATATGAAATACATTTAAAAAACCCTGACTTGACTAGAAGAATCTCTCTCTTTCAAAACAATAACATGTGCTGAAATGTTCTTGTGCATGGTACATTTCAGAAAAATTCAATGTAGAAAACTTCAACAAATGTAGATCTTCCAGTGACAGACAGTCTGGAAAAATCAAGAGTAATATCAATGTTACTTGTATATTTCATATTATAATCATCATCTGTGGTAATACCGTTGAATTAAATGTACATATCTTGATTTTGTTTGTAATTCAGAATTGCAAAGCTGTCCATATTATTCACTATATATTCAGAGGAAAATATTCCTATCAATATGTCTAAATGCCTCCCCAAAATTAAGTTTGAGTTTCCATTGAAAGAAATATAGAGCATATCATATTTTTGGACGTTTTGAGACAGGGTCTCCCTGAAGCCCAAGCTGTCCTGGAACTCGCTCTGTAGACCAGGCTGGCATTGAATTCACAAAGATCCGCCTGCCTCTGCCTCCCAAGTGCTAGGATTAAAGGTGTGCACTACCATACCTGGCTGAGCATATCATATTTAAGAAAGTGGCCCACAGGTCCACTAAAATACTTTAATCCATTTAAAATACATGGATAAAATTACTATAAAATGATTTGATTTTTGGATTCTTTAATTTTTAATATAGTTATCTAAATAAATCATACTCAGACAGAAACACAGTGAAATTTAATGGGGCATCAGAAAAAAGAGAATAAAATATAGGGATTCAGTTTAACCTGGCTATAGCTATTTTTGTCAAAATTTCTATTTTACCCCCGTTCCCTACTCAGTGACCTTGAGAAACATTTCAATCCCTATTGAAGAGAGAAGTCATTTACATAGTCAACTGGGTACTTCTGAGCAGTCTCTTCACCAATATTTACACATGGATGGTTTTTGAGAAAGCCCATGCACATTGTGGTTGGCTGTGGCATGTCTCTGTCTCTTACCACATACTTTCCCTTTCCCTTGTTTTGGGTAGAGGAATCAGTCTTTGCTGCTGCCTAGGCCATGTTCTGTTCATTAACTGCCATCAATTATAGTTTGTACAGTTTTGGATCTGTCGGCCATTTTCTTTTCTTGGCACCTTCTATTGGTTTTTATCTACAATGGTTTCTCAAAAAACAGAAGGAAAAATAAAAGTCACAGATGTAATAATCCTAAGGTTGCTTTACTCGTGGATAGGAGATGATGTAGAAAATTTGAACTTATAAAGATTTTAATATAAAGAAATTCAGAAAGTTCAAGTAATACTGTGCAATGTGCAATGTATTCCCAATCCAAACTGTATTCATTGTCATTGTTTGTGCTGGTTGTGAGGCAGCAAATGATGAATGGTATAATTATTTAAAATATTTTTCTTGATTGTTTTAAAATCTTCATCACTTTATATTTTGTGTTCCTTTGTTTTCACTATTGTGCTGGATAGCTTTAGTGTCAACTTGACACACCTGGGTTGAGGGAGCCTCAATTGGGGAATTCGCTGCATTGGATTGGCATGTGGCCACATCTGTGGAGTATTGTCTTGATGGTCGAGCAGTGTGGGAGGGCCCAGCACACAATGAGTGGTGCCACCCTGGGCAGGTTATTGTGCACCGTATAAGAAGGCGGGCTGGGCATGAGTCAGGGGAGCAAGCCAGTGAACAGCATTCCTCCATGGCCTGTGCTTCAGCTCCTGCCTCCAGGTTCCTGCCCTGATTTCCTGCCTTGGGCTCCCTAAGTGATGAACTGTGACCAAGGGATGTAAGCTGAATAAACCCTTTCCTCCTCAAGTTGGTGTCAGTCAGAGTGTTTTGTCACAGCAATGGAGGACAAACTAGAACAACTATGTATAGGTAAATATGTTCATATTTTAATTTATTGAATTTTGTAAATTTCATGTAATACTTTTTGAGCGTATTCATCTGCACTTCCCTCCCTCCCAACCAGATTCCTGTCTGTGCTATATATTAAGATCTATTAAGCCAAGTTTTTGTCACCAAAATGTCCCTCAGTATTTGTCCATCCAGTGAAGTCTGGTTAACTTATCTAGCATCACACCTTAAATATATTTACAATGCTTCCTGTGTTTAAGTGACAATGAGGCTTTTGCTTTTTAAGAAATTTATGTGACATGCTACTTTAATGTTCATCTCTAAACAACTCTCAAAAGTTTCTTTCTACCTTCACTATTTTAGTTTATTTGTTAACATGTACTAAGGTGTTAAGTGGGCTATTTCAACACATGCGCATAGTGAGCATTGATAATATAAGTATAATTTTTATTTCTCTCTCAGAATTCTTTTCTTGGGAAGTTGTTGGGAGAAAAGATGAATGAAGATGCTTGTTGATGTAGTCTGCTGTGGCTGATAAGTCATTCCAGTAGACACACGGGCCAGACGAGTGAAGAGATGCAGGGGAGGACAGCCTGGCCAGGAAATGGGATCTGCTGAGTGCACCTTGATTCAAGGGATTCCCAAAAGGGAGAAATGTTTCCTCTTAGTTTCTTATGTTAAGATGAATAGAGATTACAGTCATGATCCAGATAACTTTGAAGCTGGACAAAGAATTGAGGTCCAGACCAGGAAGTATATAGATATTACAGATTATAAAAATAATAAGACTTAATTAAGTTTTCATCTGTATCCAAAAATTTTAATGAAAACTAAGCTTTATTCCTATTTATTACATATATTTACACTGAACATTTCAGAAGAATTTCACTGAGCCATATGGTGAAATGTTCACTTGTTACATATGACAAGGGTAAACTTAGAATTTTGCAATATTTATGCTATTTCAAGGGAGATCTTGCTTCAGCTATCTGCCTTGAACACTCATTGAGTAATTACAAATTGTATGTGTTTAGGGAAAGAAATATTTGATTATTAGATTTAAAAAATTAAACTGGACCTCATAAAATGGATAACTTCAAAGAAGGGTATTATGGTGAGATCACTGACTGACAGTAACACAAGCAGTACAAGAAAAAATAAACCAGAGAATGGATGGAGACTAAAGAAGACTCATTTCTTTTTTATACTTTTTTTTATGTGTATGAATGTGCTGTCTGCATGCAGGTCTGTTTACCCATATCGTGCAATGCTGTGGAGGTCAGAAGAGGGCACTGGATTCCCCTGGAACTGGAGTCAAATATCGTTCTCAGCTGCCTGTGAGTGCTGGGAATCAAACCCGGGTCCTCTGCAAGAGCAGTTGGTTCTCTTAACCACTAGGCCATCTCTCCAGCCAAAGAACAGTCATTTCTATGACAAGGAGATTGAGTTCTTTATCAGCCAAATATTTTTTTTATTAAAACTTCTTTTTAATAAAAAAAAGTATTTAGGCCATATAGATGGCTCAGAGGTTAAGAGCACTGGCTGCTCTTCCAGAAGACCTAGGTATGAATCCCAGCACCCGCACAGCAACTAACCATCATCTGTAACTCCAATTCCAGGGAATCTGTGGCCTTCTGACTTACACGGACATTACATGACACAGGTAATACATGTGTTCCTAAAAATTGGATTTTTTATTGATGTTTTATGTATTTCACGTATCATCACTCAGTTCAATTTAGACACATTCTGCTTTCCATGCCCCCCACCCCACCCCTGTTCCTGCATTCTGCTATACATATCTTGCATCTTTCTCTCAGTCTTTTTTTCACATTTTTCTCCTTTAATTTTATATTACTTCAAACTATGCATACATATCCTCCACCCATATACCAATATTACAAAATCTGAACATAAGTCATAGGTTAACTTTCAAGCCCAATAAGGGACTTACCTTGTGACCATACTGCTGCTTTCATAGAAGAAAGAAATACAACATAGACAGCACTCAGTTTGCCTTGCAACTAGGTACTTGGTGCTAGCATCCACAGATGAGGGACACCATACATCATTTATTTTTCTGGGACTGTGTTAATTCACTTAGCATAATGTCTTCTAGTTCCATCCATTTTCTGCCTTCCATGGACATTACCCGACATGGGTACACTTACATACACACAGACAATACATGTTTTCACATAAAATATTTTTAAAAGGTGTTCAGGACTATGTACAGAAAGCCCAGAAATATTATTGACTATAATGAAATATGATTACTTTTAGGAAGATATTTTCAAATGTTTTATAGTTTCTTGATCTCATTTCCTTTTAATTATATATTTATTCATGACCACCAGAACAATGAGGCATTTACATAGTTTAAATGAAAAACAAGATATGAGACTATATATTGAAAAATATTTACAAGAGTGAGTATTAAAAACATTTTTTCTAGATTAATCTAGAAAATGGAAAGTCACTGTAGAATTTTATGACAAAAATCACATATTTTGAATTTCATATTTGAAGCATTATTCTGGTTTCATGTTCAGGATGAAATATAATACTACAATAGTCAAAGAAGAGTCAATATGAGATAGCCTTATAGTTCCCTGAAGGCACAAGCTGAGTTTCCTACTGGATACAGATGCTGTTGTCCTCACAGTGTTATATACAGTATGCATTATGGACACTTTGGAAGAGTCTGATACGATTCCTTAAACATAATGGAATCTTTAAACATCCGAAATATAATATATATATATATATTATATGAAATATAATATATATATATATATTATATTTCACTGTGATCTCTTTGAGAGGAAATATAATGAATATTCAGCACCTAAATATGAAGTTTATTTGTTCATGTAGTAAAGGAGTGATGGATAAGTAAGGAGGAATAGAGTGGGACAAGGACGTGCAGTGCAAGGGTATTTTTCTTGGTTCCCGTTTCATAATTCTAATGGCTTCTTGGGAGATGCGAAAGGGCAGGTAAAGCATGGGATATGTCTGCAGGGACATTTTAGAAATCGAAAAGGTCATCTCACAACACTGGGAATTAGGAAAACATTAAGTAAAAATGATCATGAATGCAAATGAACATGGGCCACTCCTTTAAAAGTCATTATAGTGACAAGAATAATGGGCGCCTAGGGGATTCCATGAAGCAAGTACTAAGAACTCCATGTTATACTGAGCTAAATCCTATCCATGTGCACAGGTAATACAAAGGAAATAGGAAAGAAAAATCTAAATTTTGGAACTTTTGATGACTTTATGCTGTATGCATTCCCTGTGATAATGACTGGCATAGTGCTGACCATCAGGAAAACTCCCTTTGAAGAAGTAACTTCAGAGGTGTTACTAAGACTATATTTCTTCATAGGACCTACCATCATTCAATACTGGAGGAAGGCTTTCTGGACAGAGGGGAAATTAAACATGAAGGACTTGAGTTGGGAGCAAACTTGTCACTCATGAATGTCTTATATAAGTAAGATGGCTTTGAAAGCAGGACTTGGATTAATAGATAAAAAGATTCTAAATAAATCCTGGAGCTAAAAGACTAATTTTTTAAAATTATTTATTTATTTATTTTCGTATGTGTATGAATGTTCTGTCTGCATGCAGGTTTGTGCATCCCTGTCGTGCAATGCCTCAGAGGTCAGGAGAGGGTGTCAGATTCCCCTGGAACTGGAGTTAAAGATGGTTCTCAGCTCCCCTGGAACTGGAGTTAAAGATAGTTCTCAGCCGCCATGTGGGTGCTGGGATCAAACCCGGGTCCTCTGCAAGAGCAGTTGGCACTCTCAACCGCTAGGCCATTTTTCCAGCCCATAAAAGACTATTTTTATACAAGGCATTATTAGTCAGATTTGAGTAGGAAAGTGATATAAGTTTACTTTGTTTCAATAATAATTTTTGTGTGAAGTAGAAGAAAATACAAGAGTTAGGTAAGAATGATAATGATGATGTGAACAGGTTGATGAATTTAGAATAGATTTTTGGAGATAATATATCAATGACTCTTTGATATATTTAGAATGAATCAAGAAGTATCAAGACTATTTCTTTCATTTTTTATTGTTCTATGTAACCAATTGGATAAATGGAAGGGCTGAATTCTGAGCCAGGAAAGGTAAAGGGAATATCTGGGTGAGATGGATTTGTAGGAAAATTTAGGATACTATTTTAGCCATGCATAATTTATATGTTTTTTATATCTTCAGGTAAGACCAAATCATTACTAATATCATTGGAAGGAGGAAGGGAGAGAGAGAGAGAGAGAGAGAGAGAGAGAGAGAGAGAGAGAGAGAGAGAGAGAGAAAGAGAGAGAGCAGAGTCTCAAAAACTCAAGAGTTGCCTAAATGGCAGTTACAGATAGTTAATACACAAGAGAACACTTTAAGGAAGAAGGCAGGGAAAAGGCAGACAATAAGCTTCACATTTAGCATGAATTCCAGCACTTAAGAGAATGTATCTGATTTCACAGAAGTCAAGAGAAGAACATGTTTGAAAAGGAAGGACCACTGCTGGATGAAGTTAATAAAGGGAAGTAAGACGAGAAGAGAAAAGTGACTTATATTTAATGGCATGCAGATGGCTGAGGCTCTTGAAAGAATTGCCTTCAATGGAGTGCTTAATGTAGCAGAGAGAAAAGGTTCAGAGAAAAAGCCTTTCATAAGAATAGTAGCACATTTTATACAGAAAGAAACATAGAAAATGTGGCTACTGAATCATATTCTTTTTTTTTTTTTTTTGGTCTTTTTGAGACAGGGTCTCCCTGTAGCCTCAGCTGGCCTGGAACTCACTCTGTAGACCAGGCTGGCCTTGAACTCACAAAGATCCGCCTACCTCTGCCTTTAGCAAAGGCAAGATAAAAATGACTGCTAAAGGACATACTGGAAGAGCTGGGGGAGTCAAAGCAAAGGAAGTCAAACCTAGACTGGAATGGATATGAATACACGCTTGTCAAACCTAAAATGGAATGGATATGAATACACACTTGTCAAACCTAGAATGGAATTGATAGGAATACACACTTGAAAAACCTAGAATGGAATGGATATGAATACACACTTGTCAAACCTAGACTGGAATGGATATAAATACATACTTCCCTGTTCACACTGCAGGACTTTTAGCCTGGACCAAGCAGGGGTGGGTGCTGGGAAGATAACAGGACAGCTTCATTATATAAATCTGAAAGGGAGTATGTTCAGATATGGAGAAGGAAGAAAAATGCTCAAATACTATCCAAAGTGATGTCTGTAGTCAAGGCCAGCCTGGTCTATGAAGTGAGTTCCAGGACAGCTGGGGCTCCTGGGAGACCCTGTCTCGAAAAGACCAGAGGAAAAAAAAATAGAATGGCAGAAACAGGCCCACTTTCATCCTATCATAGAATCAATACATCTAAACACATTATTATTATATTAATTTTTGAATGCAGTGTAGAATTTCCTTTGACTGGTTTAGCCGATGATTCTTAATATGATGATGAAGTGAGATAGAATGCTTTTGGCCATGCAGAAATCCAGAAATTGTCTCAGGCTTCCCATTTTGCATCTCCAAACATCTTTTGTTCTATGCACCTTCACATAGCAATTCAAAGAACTGAAATTTTCTGCATGACATCCAAAGAGTTTTATTCATAGGGCTTTATATAGTAGTCCCTAAATTAATTAAGGATAAGTACTTTTGTGGAACTGAGAATTGAATATAAGGTCTTGCCTTGATAGGCATCTTATAACTGAGCTACATTGCTAACCCTCAGGCATCAAGCATCCACTTTTTTATTGTTATTAAACTTTTTCCATAAGTCATACATCATTTCTCAATTGAATCTAGAGTCACTTCCCTTTCCATGCCCTTCACCCCACCTGAGTCCCTGCACCCTGCCATACATGTCCTGCATCTTTTTCTGAGTCTTTCCAGAGTTTTTTTCAGTTCTTTTGTTGTTCTCTCCAACTTGTATTGCTACAGTATAAATACATATATAAAAACATAGTTATATAATATATATGTATAAATATGTACATACACACATCAGTTGAATTGGAGGACCAAAAGGAAAGTACAACCAGAAATGATCAGTAAGACCAGAGAAACTGTACTGCAGTCATAAAACTTGAGATCTTAGTAAAAAGACAAAAATAAAAAAGAGAGAGTACTGAGGTTTGGCCTGTCTTCAGTTCTTACTGGCAAGTGCATCTACCCTGTGGCTTTGGCATTCCTCAAAAACATGAAACATAGCTTTTTAACCTTCCAATATGGACTGAAGACTCATGTCTCTCAAAGAATCCTCCAGACCTTTAATGCTAGATGGGGCTACTGAGATACCCGGCTCATGGACTAATCAGCTAAGGGGACTTCAGCCTCGTCAGAATATAGACTGCCATTGTTGAACTACATGGGCTGTATCATAGAGGCCAGTGCAGAGGGATCAACACAGGATGCATGCTTACTGGACTTCATTTTGGGGACCATTGGAGGGAAAGACACCAATGTGGAGCAAAAGTTCAGGACTGATGTTGTTTGGGATTGTCAAGGAGGAAACTTCAAGTACTTCCTTAAGGAAAACATGACATCTTTTAGGAAAAAATTAAGTCCTCCAATTCCAGCATCCACTTTTTTAAAAGTGTAATTAATTAGCTGGGCATGGTGGCACATGGCTTTAATCCTAGCACTTGGGAGGCAGAGGTGGGTGGATCTCTGTGAGTTCAAGGCCAGCCTGGTTTACAGAGTGAGTTCCAAGACAGCCAGAGCTATGGGGAGACCCTGTCTCAAAAAAAGACAAAACAAGTGTAATTAATTTTTGATATTATCAATAAGAAGTTGAAAAAATATCTTGTCATAGACACCATAGGCAATTAAGAAATTATAATTGAGAGAATTATAATTGAATTTTGCTGGTATCAGATGCATATAATTTTCAG
Organism: Rhizomys pruinosus; assembly: GCA_009823505.1. Lineage (NCBI taxonomy): Eukaryota > Metazoa > Chordata > Mammalia > Rodentia > Spalacidae > Rhizomys > Rhizomys pruinosus. The sequence goes on from VZQC01004382.1 coordinate 1,246,319, forward strand.
AAGCTGCAAGTTAAAGGCAGGAGGATCGTGAACTTGAAAGCAGCTTAGGCTACATAATGAAAGTCTCTCCAAATGTAATGATATACATATATAAAAATGAGATATATAATGTATGTGTATATCATTATAATTAGATGAGTTAAGTTTTCAAATAAAGCTATGTTCCCAAAGATAAGGCAAGTACCATTTATCTCTACATTTGCATTCAAAGGATTGAAACTCAGAAATTGGTATGTGTGGATATGAAACTGCATCACAGTGTATTTAAGACTGAATAATTATAAATGAATCAAGACATTGGAACAGAAGCTCAGATTTCTTTTGCTTAGGCTAACTCTTAAAAGGAAAAGTCACAGTAAAGCCTGAGGAAGTGGTTCATTTCTTATTTCTGTGTAAAGAAGTAATTCTCTGAGGAAGTTATGAAGTAACCCCGGGATGGCCATAACAATTCCTTTGCACAGGCTTGCCCAAAGCTGAAATGTGCAATGTCGATCCTCACACCTTTTCCATAACCCCTTGGATAAACAGACTGACTGTGTCAAAAATAAAACAATCTCTGTGTCAGTGTTTTATTAGAAACATCATACTTGAAGAAAAAATGAGAATAGCTATACTTTTGAAACAATTATCCATTCTAAGAATTCACATGGTCAAATGAATTTATTTCTGTCATGTGTTCTTTAGATAAGACTGTAAGGGAGGATGTTAAAGAAGTGGTTGGTTTGGTGCATGTACTTCAACAACCATATTATTTGAAAGGGTTTTTACAGCAGGGAGAACCACAATATAAAGTATGTGGCACTCTGTTATAACATAGAATTCATTACTGACAGTTTGATTTATCAAATGCAAAGGTAGAATTCTAGGGTAGCTAAACAGGAGGTCTGATCTGAGACCTGAAATGATCGAACCAATTTCACTACCCAGTTTATATTACATGACATTTCCTTGTAATATGGTAAAATAACCTTTGTTTTTCACAGACAGATATCATCAAATAAAACAATTAACAATATTAAAGATTATAAAAGTAACATCACAACTGGAAGAAACATTAGTGGTCACTTATCCCAGATGGCTCCTTTTACAAATGAGAATATTGAGACCTTGAAAAATGAAATGACTTGTTCAAGGTCACAAATCAAGAACAGCTGTCAGCACCAGGCCAAACCTAGTCAAACCTGAAAAAGATCTCTTCCTTTCCCTTTGAAACTTAATCCACTCCTCTCTTCCAAATGAACTGTTTCTCTTTCCTTTCCTTTCAGAGTTCACCTATGACAAATCACTCCAGCTCTTTCTTCTTTGTCCAGGAATCCTCAAGTCCCTACCACACTGGGGCCTGTCTTCCACACTTGCTCCATTTATCATTTGTCATAGATTGAATTAATATGCCTTTCTAATACCACTGAGCCTTTATGAAATAGCGTATTTGAAAGTTGGGAATGCTGGCTTAGAACACTATAGCTTCTATACTTGGAAGGCTTATGGATATTTGGGGAATATGGATTTTAATTATTGTCCACTTGCAGAAGCTATAATTCTTTAATAGCTCAAAGGAATTGTGGAAATTTTCTGACCAGGTTTTTAAATGTTTTATGGCTATTTATCAAGGCTGAGAAAATAGTCTACATTCAAAGAGGGAGGAACCAGGAGCCTGTCCCCACCAAAGAACAAATTTGTATGGTTTAATCTAGCTTCTAATTCTCACTAGCAATGATCAGAGAAGGAAAGTTGCTTAGTCACCTTTTCCTCAGGATTTCACCTCTGAAAAATGAAGCTGAGGAATAGCAGCTCCTCTCAGAGTGTGTGAGTATTAAATTAAGCCATCTCTACAAAGCGCCGAGAGTTAAAATGGGCCCACGCTAAAATCTAAAATGCAAGTTTATTTTAGGTCTAATGTGTGTTATTTAACTCTTTAATCCTGTATGGTTACAGTTTGACTTTTCCTCTTTCCATGGTAATCATTCATGCAAAGAACACTGTTCACTCAACAGCAAATCGACTGGCTTATTTTCAGCCTCTGTTCTCTACCCTGACTTCCTTTTAAAATAAGATTATTTTTGATAGCTTCATGAGTATAATGAATTTTTCATTTTTCCCCCATTACCCTTTCTCATATCCCATCATCTCCCACTGAATCCTTCCTTCCTAACAAGTCTATGACAAATCACTCCAACATTTTCTTCTGTTTTATCATACTGTGCCTATCTTCCACATGTTTTTTTGTTTTGTTTTGTTTTGAGATTTTTGTGTATTTTTAAGACATGATCTCCTTGTAGCCCCAGCTTGCCTGGAACTCACAAGAGATCTGCCTGCCTCTGCCTCCCAAGTGCTGGGATTAAAGGAATGAGCCATCATGCCTGGCTTCACATGTCTTTTTGTGGCTGTGTGATGCACTGGTGTTATTAGATTTGCTTGGGTAAGCCTTGATGAAGGGCTATACCCTGGAACATGAACTGTATATCAGTGACTATAGCACTAAAGAAAATGATGCTATAAACTGCCAATAATCCCTCAGGGAGAGGTTGGGCTTCACCAGATTCTCCTATATCCATAAGGGCATGTTGATAGGCTTAATCCTGGACAGATACAATGCAAGCAATCTTAGCATCATGCATGCAAGAATGCAATACTTTATTACATCCCTTATGCCAGCTCCTATGTGTACTCTCTGAACATGGGAGGGGAGGCATGATACAGATGTTATGTTTAGACTGAGCACTTCACCTTAAATTACTCTGAATACTTTGGCCAGTTATAGGTTTCTGTTTTAACCACTGCTCATTGTAAAGGAAGCCTCACTGAAGAAGGATGGGAATCTAGCAGTTTGCATCTTTCCACCTTCATCTGTAAATTCCTCCTCTCCTTTAGAACACTGGTTTCTTTTCTGTACTCATTATTATGATGTTCTTTCTTTCAAAGCTCACAGCTCTTCAGAGTTTATCAGAGTCTACGAAATGCTTTTTTCTGGTATTTATCTAACCCCACATCATAGATCTAATTTCAAGCTGCCTGCTGAATTTGTTAAAATCATTGCTATTGAAGTTTTGTGCATTTAATAAGAAATTTCTTAATCAAATTTATACCCCTTCCTTGCCCCCCACCCCATCAGTGTTCATGCACTCTGCCCTACATGTCTTGCATCTTTTTCTCAGACTTTTTAATTTTTTATTCTTATTACTTTAATTTATTTTGGCTGACATATACAAATATAAAGTTGTACATATTTATAGGGTCACATGATGTTTCATGCATATATACATTGTTTAAAACTTAAAACTGCTGAACCTGTCTAAGTCGTTAAATATGTATAATTTCTTTTTTTATTGGTCTTTTCAAGACAGGGTCTCCCTGTAACCCCAGCAGGCCTGGAACTCACTCTGTAGAGACCAGGCTGGCCTTGAACTCATAGAGATCTGCCTGCCTCTGCCTCCCAAGTGCTAGGAGTAAAAGCCTGTGCCACCAGAGCTGAGGACTGAACCCAAAGCCTTGCTCTTGCTAGGCAAGAGCTCTGCCACTGAGCTAAATCTGCAAACCCAGGTGCATAATTTCTTTATGGTAAAAAAATTCCACAGTTCTGAACAAAGACTTTTTAACATTTTTCAATGTAGAAGTTTACTGTTTTGGGCAAAGTTTACGGTTTCAATCAGTTCTTTGACCCAGTCTTTTGTTTTGTTTTGTTTTGTTTTGTTCCTTCCAATTTGTATCACTTCAAAATATGCATATATACACACCACACGTATACCAAAACTATGAATATTTTATCATAATGAAGAATATCAGAAAACAGGTCCTTAAGTTTTCCTAAAGCAAACTAGCACTTCATTCTCTATCAATAAAAAAATGCACCTCCATCTAAATCATTGAAATTGTCAAAGACAACTTTACATCTTCTTTATAGGACTCCTTGTATAACATTTCATACATGTTTGCTCTAGACAGTTTCAATACATATCTCTTCATTCCGTTATAATTATTAAAATATTTTCATTCTGAAAAGTTTCCTGATATAAATGATTAAGGCTGTGACTACTATAATCATATTGAGCCTCCAGTGTACACAATGGTCAGCATGTGTGTTGATCCTCCTTCCATTTCTTTTCTTATTTTTTGATTAAATCAATAGCATAAACAGTTATACTACCAATGAATGTCTGATTATTATTTTCTACATATGGCACTAAAGTGATTATTCTCTGAAAACAAGGCCGCGTAGTACATCCCTTCATGTTGATTTTAACTCTGTTGACTGAAGCATAAATAAATATTGTTTTCCAACTAGTTTCCACTTATTTATTTCTGCTCCCTGTCCCTTTCATATGCAAAGACAGGTCTTATACCAGAAAAATGACTTTATACCACAGAACAAAGCAAAATAATACAAACTGTATATGTATTTTTATGTTACTACTTATAGAGAACATGGAAGCTGACTGTATTCTAAATCTCTTGGAAAATCAATGCATTGTTGATACATTTTTATCTGCAATTACTAATAGTCAACTAATTTGTATGGTAATTTCAAAAACATTTACATTGTCACATTTGAAGCTATTCCTTTGTAAGGCTTGGCTACATGTATGCTTCTATAGAACTTCAGTTTTCAATACCATATTTTTTTCAAGAGATTTAGGATACAATGTATGAACTAGATAAATACATTGCAACAAAGAATGCCGGCTTAAAAAGTCAACAGGTAGCATTGTTATGTGTCTTGTCTATTTTTGTGTGTACAGTCCTGTGTAAAATAGTAAGCTTTCTAAATCCAATGTAGAGTAGTTATGTTTCAGTAAAGTCAGTCCAAAATACTCTTTGTGACTGGATTTAGTTTTTAAGTTAATTTATTTTTGTTACATTGTTAGGACACTTTCCATATAATGCTTAAAAGGGATTGGTTGATTTTTTTTTTTTTTGGTGTGTGCATGTTTTGAAGGTTTTAGAGATAATACAAACACAAATTGTTACTCCATTGAATTTAACGTTTTCATTTTCCAGTACAAAATTACTTGGATGAAACTTTACTTGGAAGATAACTCTAAATATGAAGTGCTGGTTATCACACAAATGAGTATCCTCTGCAAAGTCTCTAATTCTCCTTCTCACAAATGTAGGCTGGCAGGGCTCATAATTATGGCAGAGGCTCATAAATATTTTTTTTTTAATGTGTATGAGTGTACTGTCTGCATGTAGGTTGGTGCACCCATGTCATGCAATGCCAAGGAGGTCAGAAGAGGGCGTCAGATTCCCCTGGAACTGGAGTTAAAGACGGTTCTTAGTCGCCATGTGGGTGCTGGGAATCGAACCCGGGTCCTCTGCAAGAGCAGTCTGCGCTCTTAAATGCTGAGCCATCTCTCCAGCCTCTCATAAACATTTTATACTACTGTTATGATTTGAGGGACATTTTGTTTCCAATAGGAGGTTAAATGGTAGCATTTTGCAAAGCAGTGCTCCTTCCTGCATGTTTTTAGTCCTTTGACATCACTGCTAGAAACTATGGTTTTTAAAACAATGTAGTTATGTGTATTTTTAGAATTTAGTTTATAGAAAAGAACAAGAAGTTAGAATTGAAAGTGATTTGTTCTGTATTGAAGATTTTTCTGTCACTTCTCTGCTATGGGGGGGGGGAGATGACTGCTGTTTCGATGCTATTTTAAACAAAGAAAAGTGAGGGGCTGGAGAGATGGCCTAGCGGTTAAGAGCACCCACTGCTCTTGCAGAGGACCCGGGCTCTATCCCCAGTACCCACATGGCGGCTGAGAACCGTCTGTAACTCCAGTTCCCAGTTCCAGGGGAATCAGACACCCTCTTCTGACCTCTGAGGCATTGCACGACATGGGTGCACAGACCTGCATGCAGACAGTATATTCATGCAAATAAATAAATAAATAAATAAATAAATAAATAAATAAATAAATAAAACAAAAAAATTTTAAAAATTAAAAAAACAAAGAAAAGTGAAATCATTTAATGTCCTGTTGACAGTACTTTAATTAATCATATTAGGGACTTTCATTCTTGTACATAAAGAAAATATACTTCTCTCAAAAAAGTTACAGAATGTGTTTTATTTATTTATTTTTTTAATTTATTCTTATATGTGTATGAATGTACTGTCTGCATGTAGGTTGGTGCACACGTGTTGTTCAATGCCGCGGATGTCAGAAGAGAGTGTCGGATTCCCCTGGAACTGGAGTTAACGACGGTTCTCAGCCACCATGTGGGTGCTGGGGATCGAACCCAGGACCTCTGCAAGAGCAGTCGGTGCTCTTAACTGCTAGGCCATCTCCAGCCCCAGAATGTGTGTTTTTTTTTTTTTTTTTTGGTCTTTTTGAGACAGGGCCTCCCTGTAGTCCCAGCTGTCCTGGAATTCACTCTGTAGACCAGGCTGGCCTTGAACTCACAAAGATCCACCTGCCTCTGCCTCCCAAGTGCTAGGATTAAAGGCATGAGCCACCACACCCGGCCCCAGAATGTGTTTTAAAAGTGAGGACAGGGAATGTAATTCATGGATTAACATATCATCCAAACATATGTGTCTATACCAAAGTAACCAACCGTAACTATTAGTGCTCTTTAAATACCTATATATCTAATTGCTTGTGCTTCATTAGTATGATCGAAAGGTTATTCCTGGACAAACTGTCAGCCCATGAAGGGAAACAGCCAGAATTGACCAGAGTCCAAGACAACAGCTCCAGAGAGAGTGGACTGTTTTGCTTCTCATCCACCTGTGCCCCTTTCCTAAGCCTAGGGAACAATCTGCGGAAGAGGGGCTGTGGTAGAATGTAAGGGCTGCGATTGGGGTGAATGGTGAAACTACAGCAATATAGTCTGGACACTCATTTGATCAACTTGATTGAACATACAACCCCTCACCCCCTGCTGGATGGTGGGGCTGTGGGGGTTTGGGCACAACAGCCTGCAAATTGGTTTCATATGAAGGATGCTTGTACTCATGGAACATCACTTATAGCTAAAAAAATGAAAAAAAAAAAACTGAAAGAAAGATGCAGGACAGTTATGGCAAAATGCATGATCTGGGATGGGGTGGGGGTGGGGGGGAGGGAAAGGGAAATATGACTGATCTGAATTGGAAAATGATGTATGAAATGCACAAAGCACCAATAAAAAAAAAAGTAAGGACAGGGGCTGGAGAGATAACCTAGCAGTTAAGAGCACCAACTGCTCTTGCAGAGGACCCGGGTTCGATTCCCAGCACCCACATGGTGGCTAAGAATCGTCTGAAACTCCAATTCCAGGAGAACTCCAGTTCCAGGGGAATCTGAGACCCTCTTCTGACCTCCGTCGCATTGCACGACACGGGTGCACAAACCTACATGCAGACAGTACATTCATACACATACAAAAATAATAATAAATAAATTTATAAAAAAAAGTAAGGGCAATCATCAGGTTGTGATTGTTGATAAAACAGTTAAACTTTTTATTTATTATATTTTTATTTTATGTGTATGAGTGTATTGGCTGCATGTATGTAAGTGTATCCGTTTCATGCAAAAAGTCCAAGGAGGTCATGGTTAGCCACCATGTGGGTTCTGAGAATTGAACCTGGGTCCTCTGGAAGTACTCTTAACCACTGAGCACCAAAACACTTAAACTTTTATCTGTCAATTTTTTTATCTGGAGATAATACAATGATATATGACAAGTTATGTTGACAAGGGGATGAATAGAAAAGCATATGCTGTATAACACACAAAGTTGGTCATATTGATGCTCTGAGAAAAGAGTACTTGATATTGATAAATACTAACGATCTGCTGCTAAAATTATCTTTAAAGTATTTTCACAAAATACACTGGTATTATTCCATGTGATATATTGTTAGAGTTGCAGGAAGATCCTGAGGAGGGTGCTGCTCAGGAGAGTGGGATCTCTGGCCTCAATAAAGACCCAAGTTTTTCAAGTTATAAGTGTTAGATCCGGGCTTCCCAGAATTCCAAGGGACACAGATGCCTACTTCCTCCAGAGGCTGTCAATCTTCTGACCTCTTCCTCTGTACCTGATGTCCCACCCTGTGACTATAAAGGGGTGTGCCTCAGTCACCATCGTGCTGCTGCCCCTACCACACCACATGCAACAGATAGTCAGTCCTGGCAATTCCTGAAGTAAGTGTTCCCAGAGTGACTAAGCCTCATGTGCCTGTCTTTTATCAGGGGTTTGTGCTGTTATAATCTTATAATCTAACAATAAGGATAGCCCCAGGTGGAGGAGTTAACCTTAATTTATGCTAGAGAGATGGGTGAATTAGCTAGCCTGTTAATGAGATTGTGAACTTTCCCTTCCCCAATTCCCATACCTGGGTCTTGAGGACCCAGCTGGTTATAGACACCTGCTGTCTGAAAGTTTGGCCAGCTTTTCTGACTCTTCAGAAAAGTGTAACCGCTCTTTTCTTCTTCATATCCCTTTTATAACTATGTTTTCCCTGAGGGTTGACCTCTTGAATTTCTATTTTATCTAAATTTCTCTTTTTCTCCCTGGGTTATGGTTACTTGGCCACCATGTGGTATTGGTAAGATCTCCAAGTGGGTTCTAAACCAGCATGGCTTCATGACGATTGTCCTCTCTTCCATTCCTCCTCAAGGAAGTGCCTGAGATTTACCTCTTGTCTGGCCTAAGGATGTTTCCTTTAATTCTAATAAAATTGTCCTAAAGCTTCTACTTTCTATAAAAAATTCTCTGATGTATGAGATTAAGAAACCTGGAAGGGGAACCTGTTCGTCACCATATGGATATATCAATCTAAAGGAAAAATGAATAAGAAACTGTCTTTTCTAAATAATAATACTATCTCAGAACATACCATGCTTGAATAAGAATTAGGAGAGTAAGAAATTGGAGATTTTAATTTGAGCTCATTATGCCAGAACCATTCAAGGTAATGAGGTAGCACATGAACCTATCTGAAGAACAATACTTTCAGCACTCAGGAAACTAATGTAAGGCAATTGCTTCAAGTCTAAGTTTTTATGTGTGTGTATGTGTGTGTGTGTGTGTGTGTGTGTGTGTGTTATGCAACTTCTATTGCCATCTTAATTTTTTCTTAAAATTATTTGGCGATAGTGTTTGAATTTCTGTAAGGTTTTCTAGGTCAAAGCTCCACATGAAATTATCCAGGGATCATTTTAGCTGAAGACAGTGAATGTATTAGAAACCTAGACCACCAGACTTCAAACTATACTACAGGGCTATAGTCATAAAAATAGCCTGGTACTGGCACAAAAACACACCTGTTGACCAATGGAACAAAACTGAAGATCCAAACTTGAGCACATACAATTTCAGCCATCTCATATTTGACAAGGGGGCCAAGAAGACACAAAGTAGAAAAGACAGCATCTTCAGCAAATGGTGTTGGTAAAACTGGATCACCACTTGTAGAAGAATGAAATTAAACCCCTACCTCTCGCCCTGTACAAAAGTCAACTCCAGATGGATTAAAGATCTCAACATTGCACAAGAATTAAGGCCGACAATTGACAAATGGGACCTCATTAAACTCAAAAGCCTCTGTACATCAAAAGAAACAATTAAGGAATTGAAGAGAAATCCCGCAGAGTGGGAGGGAACCTTCACTGCAGAAACATCTGACAAAGCATCGATTTCCAGAATATATAAACTTCTCAAAATAACAAAGAAGAAAGAAAACAAATGATCCACTCAATACATGGAGCAAAGAGCTGAACAGAGACTTCACCAATGAGGAATTAGAAATGGCTGAGAAACATCTTAAGAAGTGTTCAACATCACTAATCATTTAGGAAATGCAAATCAAAGCCACTTTAATGGTTTCGAAGACCATTGTTGAAATGGTGCTGAAGCAGCAGTTTTAAACCCCAGCATAGAAGGAAATGAGCACACAAAGAAGGGGGGGGCAAGGATGTGGAGGACAGGGTGTGGGTGGGCCTGTGGCTGGTATCAGAAGGAGCATCTCCAGAGAAAATGGGTCCTGTGGTCTTGCCTTCAGTGAGGAATGATTGCAGGACATGGAAGCAACCATTTCTCAGATTGAGGGAATGCAGTCCAGGGTGGCTGTTTCTCAGAAGTCTGCTTCAGTTGGCTTTCTGAATCCCTGATCTAGCTGGAATATCATCTTATACTATGAAGCTTGTGTTTATATGTAGTCAGAAATATTTAAGGGAAAATAATCTATCAAAGCAAAGGAAGAGAATGGTGACCAAGCATTAGTTTCAGGCAAAGACAGCACAAACCAGAAAGGCAGGTGAAAGAGTTCAGACGAGTTGAGTAGAGAACAGTTTAAATGCACGGATCTAACATAAAGAACAAGAGAATGATGTAAAAAGTGGAATGTAAAGCAAATACTGTTTAATTGACTCAAACTCCTTAGTCATAGAATGAAACTGGGGACAAATGGAAGAACATCACCCTAAAATGTTTAACATTGATATCACAGGTAAGATTTTGAAAAGAAGATCCAGAAATAATTGGAAGAGAGAATGTAGGTAGAGGAGACTGAATATGTGAATGAAATTCTCCCAGGAAGTGGAACATAGTAAACAATATGACTGGCACAATAGCCTACTTCCATCACAATGGGCAGAGGCAGGGAGTGGACTGGATGAGGAGGAATGCAGTGATGTAAAGCAGCGATGCTTAGGGAGATTCTTAATAAAGTCTCCGTTTTATGAATCAACCAAAAATACCTGATGAAATAATTCATATCAGTAAACAAGCCAGTGACCAATCCTGTCTTTGAGGGGAGAGATCATTAATTGTAGCCATGGTTAGGAGGTCAATTAAACTTAAAAATCTGGGTAACGGGAAGAAACTGAAAATGCTATACTTGTTGCAGAAAGTTGAAGGAATAAAAACAAATTACTACTGCATCCTGAGCTGAATTTCCTGCAAGACTGAACAACTGATTAGCACTTCAAGGACTGGAGAGTTTGGAATGTTGCAGATCCAGAGCTTACTCACAAATTATCTGGGGACAACTTTAACCACATAAATAGCCACGCCTTGCCTACCATTGTTTCTGAATTAACATTCTTGTGACTAATAAAATGTATCAATATAGTAGACCGCCAGGTCCCTTCCATCACAAAGCTGATAATATCATTGGATAACATCTATAGACCTAGAGTAGAACCCTCCCCTCAATTTGCTATTATAGTGGAAATGGTAAAATAGACTTGATTTTGAAATAGACTTGGTTGCTTGACCTTACAGTGTGAGGGTAATGGAGAAGGCAATTGGAGCCTTCCCCTCAACTCCTTGTAGTTACCCAGGACAGAAACCTTTTGTTTTTCCAGAAAGTCACATTTCTGTGGCCTTTTTCATGTTGTTATCTGTAAACCAGGATGTCACATTTGTGTGTGTGTGTGTGTGTGTGTTTTACGGAAATGACAGTCATTTTAATATGTGACATTGGGAAAATTGGACATCCACATTCAAAAGGATGGCATTGAACCCCACCCATTTTACACCATACACAAAAATGAGTACATAAATGACCTAAACTTAGGAACTAAGATTATAAAAACCACTAGTTTTCATCTTGGAGACCTTCCTTGAGTGGTTACAAATCCTTGTTTTTCAGAGCCTGGCTAATACACAACACTCCTGTGAATGATGGGCTGGATGAACAGAACATAAGACCAATCCAGCTCTATAATCAACCAACTTCCACAGTGCTTTTGATCTCATCTTACTATGTTTTCTGTAAATAAGGTTTGCATTGAACATATTAATTATTGTTAATTCATCAAGTACTGAAGGACTGGACACAGGGGTCTTGGAATGAGTGAAGGAAGTAGAAGGGGTGTGTGCCTTAGAGTAAGCTGGAATCTTGGTGATCCAAGCAGTCAGGTAAGAACATATTTGATTGTGTTCAACATTCCTTATCCTCTCTTGCCCTTCTTGCATGGTCCTTATGCAGTTCCCAAATACTCTTCTACTTCTAGTTTCATCCATTTACCTGAAAATTTAGTAAGTTCATCTCTTCTTACTGCTAAGTAGAACTCTATTATGTAAATATATCACATTTTCATTTTCATTTGAGGGAAATGTAGGTTGTTTCCATTTCTTAGCTATTGTGAAGACAGCATCAGCAAACACAGATGCACAGGTGTCTCTACAGCAGGATGAGTCCTTTGGGGATGTGCCAAGAAGCGGTATAATTGATGATATGGTGGATTCATTTTGAGTGTTTTGAGAGCTCTCCATACTGCTTTCCCTAGTGGTTGCACGAGTTTGGATTCCCAGCAGCGTTCCCCTTTCTGCGCATCCTCACCAGCATTTGGCGCCTTTTGTTCTCTGGATCTTAACCAGACTGACTGGGATAAGATCGAATCCTAAAGTGGTTTTTATCTGCATTTCTCTAATTACTTAGAATGCCAAGCACTTTTTTTTTTAAATTTTATTTATTTCTGTATGTGTATCAATGTAGTGTCTGCATGCAGGTCTGTGCACCCGTGTCGTGCAATGCCTCGGAGGTCAGAAGAGGGTCTCAGATTCCCCTGGAACTGGAGTTCTCCCGGAATTGGAGTTTCAGACGGTTCTCAGCCGCCATGTGGGTGCTGGGGATCGAACCCGGGTCCTCTGTAAGAGCGGTCGGCGCTCTTAACCGCTAGGCCATCTCTCCAGCCCCATAGAATGCCAAGCACTTTTTAAAAGGTGTTTCTTAACATATCATCCAAACATATGTGTCTATGCCAAAGTAACCTACCATAACTATTAGTGCTGCTTAAATACCTATATATCTAATTGCTTGTGCTTCATTAGTAGGATCAAAAGGTTACTCCTGAACAAACTGTCAGCCCATCAAAGGAAACAGCCAGAATTGACCAGAATCCAAGTCAACAGCTCCAGAGAGAGAGGACAGTTTTACTTCTCATCCACCTGTGCCCCTTTTCTAAGCCTAGGGAACAATCTGNTTTCTCAGCTATTGTAAGACAGCATCAGCACACACATATGCACAGGTGTCTCTGCAGCAGGATGAGTCCTTTGGGGATGTGCCAAGAAGAAGTATAATTGATTATATGGCGGATATATTTTGAATGTTTTGAGAGTTCTCCATACTGCTTTCCCCAGTGGTTGCACGAGTTTGGATTCCCAGCAGCGTTCCCCTTTCTGCGCAGCCTCACCAGCATTTGGCGTCTTTTGTTCTCTTGATCTTAACCAGCCTAAAGTGGTTTTTATCTGCATTTCTCTAATTACTTAGAATGCCAAGCACTTTTTAAAAGGTGTTTCTTAGCCATTTTTGTTTCTTTGCTTGAGAGTTCTCTGTTCAGGCCTATAGCCATCTTTGCATTGGGTGGTCTATTTTCTTGTTTCTGTGTGTGTGTGTGTGTGTGTGTGTGTGTGTGTGTGTGTGTGTGTGTGTGTTCTTTGCCCATTCTGGATAGTAATCCTATGTTGGATGTGTAACTAGTAAAGATTTTTCTCCCACTCAGTGGGTTTCCTCTTCTCTTCCTGTTTTTTTTTTTTCTGTATAGAAGCTTTTGTAATTTAATGGGGTCCCAGTTATTCACTGTTGACCTTAATGCCCGAGCGGCTGATTTCCAATTTGGAAAGTCCTTTCCTAAGCCTAAATTTTGGAGAGTACTGCCTATGTTTTCTTCTAGCAGTTTCATGTTTTATTTTGAAGTTTTTGATCCATTTGGAGTTGACTTTTGTGCAGGATGAAAGATAAGGTTCAATTTCATTCTTCTACATTTGTTAAAGATGCTGTCTTTCCTCCATTGTGTGTTCTTGGCACCTTTGTCAAATATCAGATGGCTGGAATTGCATGTACTCATGTTTGGGTCTTTTATTGTGTTCCATTGATCTATGTGTCTATTTCTGTAGCAGTATAATGCTTGTTTTTATGACTGTAGCCCTGTAATATAATCTGAGATCTGATGTAGTGATCCCCCTAGAGTTGTTCTTTTGCTCAGGATTGCTTTGGCTATCCAAGGTCTTTTATGATTCCATATGAATTTCAGGATGATTTTTTTTCTAGCTCTGTGAAGAAAGTCGTGGGTATTTTGATTGGCATTGCATTGAGTCTATCGATTGCTTTTGGTAAGATGATCATTTTCATAATATTGATTCTGCCAATCCAGACACATGCTACCATGGAAAAGACCTACTCTTTTCATGTCCTGGTATCTTCTTTTAAAGATTTGAAATTTTAATTGTAGATGTCTTTAATGTCTTTGGTTAAGTTTATTCCTAAATATTTTTCAAGGTTATTGTGAATCAGAGGGTTTCTTTGAATGCTTTTTCTGATTGCTTGTTTTTGGTACATAGAAAGGCTAATACTGATTTTTATAAGTCAATTTTGGAACCCACTACTTTACTGAAAATATTAATCATTTCTAACAGTTTTCTGGTAGAATTTTTGGGATTTCTTATGTATAATATCAAATCATCTGCAAATAGGTATAATTCGACCTCTCCTTGTCCAATTAGTCACATTTGTTATCTGTAAACCAGGGTATTACATTCCTGTGGCGTTGGTGATTGCCTGATACCTGTGAACCACTTATTTTTCCACTTATGTGTTCCATGCTCTTGGCTGGCATTTGACCAAGGGTATAAAGGATCTCATAGACTCAGTCAGGCTGCTGGCTCCTTCATGGCACAATCCTGGTCCATCCCACACTAGTGGGTTAGCTCACTGGTGGGAGTCCACATGAATAAATTCCCTCTCCTCACCTAATTTTGGCTTTGATCTCATGATTTTCCTCTACATTTCTAAAGGCACCCAGGAAGATCAAGCTGTGTTGTTCCCTTATTGAAATGCTGCCATTTCTGGACCCTGCTGCCTCCTCTGCCCCTGAACAGAGAAATGTGCACCCCTGAAGAAGAATTTCCTCTCCTGGGTCTCCTTCCAGAAGACCAGAGATATCTGGAGAGCATGGACAGAGCCACTTAGCAGGTGAGACCACGTTGCCTTTGATCTCATGGTTCTTTCACTAACAATATGGAATGTCTACTGAATATATCTACCAATGTATTTGAAAGTGTCTTAATTTATGAGTTTTCTTCTGTTACTATAAAAGCGTAATGCAATTGTTACCAGCCTGGAACATGGAATTTGGAGTAACCTGAATCTGTATTCCTTAGCCCAACTCATAATTGGATCCAGAATAAATTCTCTTTTCTTTGAGGTGAGAGTTATGTTTTTGAGTCTAAAATAGAAGAGAGACGGTGAGCTGGAGAAACAGCTCAGTGGATAAGAGCACTTACTGCTCTTATAGAGAACCCTGATTCAATTCACAATATCCACACAATGGTTAACGACTGTCCTTAACTCCAATTCCAGGGTTCTTCTGACCTTTGTGGGCATTATATTACACAGGTGCCCTTACCCACATGCAAGCATTACACTCATACACATAAATTTTTTTTGAAAATAAAACAAAGTATTTTAAAAAAGAAATGAGATAGCAATACACCTCTGACTGATATATGAAGGACTCCAGGATTGGGAATATGTGACTAAGAAAATAAAGAAAAAAATATGAATGTCTACTGTTTTGGTATAATCCATGGCAAAACAAAACATAACAATGAAAGCACTAACATATCAAATACAGACTTTGAAAAATAAAGCGATCTGAGATCTCCTGAGGGATCTGAGATCTCCTGAGGCCAGCAGAAGGTACCAGGGTGTGGGCTGAAGAGCCCCCCCAACTTGGATTACGAAGAGGCATCTGAAGGAGGCAAGCAAAGCAAGCCTTCAACACAGTGAAGAAGCATTTAGGACTCACACTGGAATGCAGGCAAGGAGAAGCCCATATGCCAAGATCACGAAGAAGAGACAACACTGGAAAGGGGCAGGATAATCCCACACCAAGATTTACCAACCCTATGGAAGACTCCTGCAGTGCGATCCCTCTGGGGATGCCCCAGGACACAGACATCAGAAACACAATTGGGAACATATTTAAAGAACTACAAGATTATAAAGAACAAATCAAAGAACTAAGAAAAGAGAATGAAGAACTCAAGAAGGACCTAGAGAGAGAGAATGACAAGCTCCGGAAGGAAGTAGAAACACTGAAAAGACCCCATGCTGAAAAAGATAAGGAAACCAACCAGCGAACCAAAGAGCTACAAGAAGAGATTGAGAAGCTCCAAAAAGAACGAGAAATACTAAAGAAATCAGAAGAGGAAATGAAAAAGGAAATCAAACACTCATCCAATCAAGAGGAAAGGAATGGAAGAAGACTCAGAAGCAGAATGGAGGAAGCAGAACAAAGAATATCAGACCTGGAAAATAACACAGAACAACTAAAAACCTCAAGGAAAGATTATAAAAAATTTAAAAATACACAAAAGTAGAACAACCAGGAGCTGTGGGACACTATGAAAAGATCAAACCTCCTCATCATAGGAATAGAGGAAGGAGAAGAATCCCAAGAGAATGGTATTGATCAGATCTTCAACAGAATAATAGATGAAAACTTCCCCAAACTAACAAAGACAAACCAATACCAATACGAGAACCACACATAGAACTCCAAACTACAGATCAGAAAAGAAATTCTCCATCCACATCATAGTTTAAATTGCTAGACACTCAAAACAAGACAAAATCTTAAACCCACAAGAGAAAAAAAAAAAATGCCTATAGGGGAAACCTATCAGAATTCAACTGACTTCTCAATGCCAAACTATAAAGCAAGACCTGGAGCAAGAGCATTCCAGATTTAAGGGACAATAAGATGCAACCCAGGTTTCATACCCAGCAAAATGTTCAAATTATATTTGAAGGAGAAAAGAAAAACCTTCCATGACATAAAAACAACTTGAAAGAATACATTTTGGAACACCCTTCAGAGAATACTTGAAAGCAATTCAAAGAACGACTAAAAGGAAGCAACCAACCCCAGGCACTAGAAAGATAAATCAATAAAGCATTAATTGCAGAAGAATAACCGAAACCCAAACTGCCAAATGGATATAGGCAGAAAGGAAGCAACACAACCTATCAGTCCATAACCTTAAATATTAATGGGACTAAATTCCCAATGCAAAAGGCCTAGACTGGGGATGTGATTAGGAAAACAGAATCCTTTATATCTGCATGTCTACAAGAATACATTACTTACCTTCAAGACAGGCCCACCTTAAGTGAAGGATGGAAAAAAATATTCCAAGCAAAGGGTACCAAAAAGAAAGCCAGGTGTTGCTGAGTTTAATAAGCAGAAATAGACTTCAAAGTAAAAGCAATCAGAGAGACAAAGAGGCCATTACATTTTTATCAAGAAACAATTCACCAAGAGAAGATTTCCAATTAGAATACATATGCCCCAAAATTCTGGTGGCACTAAACTTTATAAGACAAGTTCCAGGGACCCAAGTCACAGACAACCCCAGTAACTCATAGTAGGAAGATTTCACAACCCCACTGAGTCCCTTGGATAGGTCAACTGGACAAGACAATAAACAGAGAGACATCTGAACTGAATGATATGATACACCAAATGGACCTCATAAGACCTCTAACGAATATTCCATCCTAATCACCAGAATAGACACTTTCTACTTCAGCACCCTATGGAACATTCTCCAAATATACCACATATGGGACACAGAAGAAACCTCTACAAATACAAAGAAGATTGAAATAATTTCCTGCCTTCTATCAGACCACAGTGCAATAAGCGCAACATCAAACAACCAGGACAAAGCCTCCTGCCTGCAAGAACACGTGGAGACAGAAACAACATACTCTTGAATATGAATGGGTCAGGAAGAGATAAAGGAAGTAAATAAAAGGCATTCCTGAAGCTGAATACAATGACAATCACAACAACAACAAAACCTATGGGATACCTTAAAAGCGTCCGAGAGGGACAGTTATATAGCCCTGGGTGCCTACTTAGAAAAACAGAAAGAGCACAAGGTAAGTGATTAGAACACTTACAGCTAAAAGCCTTGAGATGCAACAACAGATGAACCCTAAATGCCAACAGACAGGAAGAAATAACAAAAATCGAGCAGAAATCAATGCAATAGAAACACAAAGAAAACAATACAAAAAATCAATCGAAAGTCCAAAAGTTGGTTCTTTGAAAGAATAACAAGATAGACCCATACCTCAGCCCAGTTAACCCAAAGAAAAAGGAGACAAATCCAAATCAATTCAATCCATGCATGTGAAAAGGGAAATATCACAACAAGACAAGGAAAAGATCCAAAATCATATGGGAATACATTAACAAACCTATTATTTTCTACCAAGTTTGAAAAACCTAGAAGAATGGATTATATCTGAAATCCTGAGGAATCACCAAAGGTCTAGCCCAAGAAGAGATCAGCAGCTTAAACGGACCCATAAAATAAGGAAAAATGGTGAAGAGGATATAGAAGAAGCCTCTAACTAAAAAAGCCCAGGCCAAGATGGGATTCACTTGAGAATTCAAAAAACATTCAAAAAGGACCTACAACCATTAGGTACTGAAAATGTTAGAAGTATCAATCAGAAGGGAATTCGATCCATAAATTCCAGTTTCTATGAAGCCAAGCATCAAGCTCATTACCAAAAAAAGGAAAATACACAACCCAAAAGAAGGAGAAATTGAAGAACCCATCTCCTAATGAATGCAGATGCCAACATTATAAACAGGAATACTGGCAAAATCGCATTCAGACCCACATCAAAAGATTCATCCATCATGACCACGTTGGGTTCATACCAGAGGTGCAGGATGGTTCAACATATGGAATAGGTCATATAACATCATCAACACATGAACGGAATCCAAAGACAAAAACCACACCAATCATCTCAATTGATGCAGGAAAAGCCTTTGACACACATCCAGCCTCCCTTCATGCTAATGTCCTAGAAGGAATTGGATTGAAGGGATCCTGTCCTCATGTAATCCAAGCCTATAAATACAACAGGAAACCCACAGCCAATATCATCCTAAATGGGGAAATGACAGAAACACTTCCCTTTAAAGGTAGGAACTACAGCAAGGCTTGCCCCCGTCACCCGACTCCTCTTCAATATAGTGCTTGAAAAACACTGGCTAGAGCAAATAAGACAAGAAAAGGAAACAATATTTAAAGGAGTACTAATTGGAAAAAGGAGGAAGTCAAGCTATCCCCTATGCTGATGATATGATATTGTTTACTTAGGATGCCTCTAAAAATCCACCACAGAAAACTCCTAGAAACGAGTTATAGACTTCAGCATAAGGGCAGGATTACAAAATTAACCTTAAAATATCAATGGCTTTTCTTTACACCAAGACAAGCAACTGGAGAAAGAATGCAAAGGAACCGTTCCCACTCACAATAGCCCAAAAATAATAAATACCTAGGAACAAACCTAACCAAAGACACCAAAGATCTCTAAACAAAAATTTTAAACCTTTAATAAAGAAAGAAATGTTAAAAGACATCAGAAAGATGGAAAAACTCTCCCATGCTCATGGATTGGAAAAAATTAACATTGTAAAATGTCCATTTAGTTATGGTAGGTTTACTTTCGCATAGACACCTGTTTGGATATGTTAATCATGAATTACAATTTTCCCCCCTGGTAAAATATGACAGGGTCTTTAATGTGGCTTATAACATCTAACCTTTAGAGGATGTAAGCTTGGGGTATCAGCCATGGGTTATTTCTCCAAGGAGAGAGCCAATACCAATTAGATTTGGGATACAGGCACATGGCTGCCTCTGCTGCACAGTATTTCCAGGCAGGTGAGGTGTAGCTTTGCTGACGGTGGATGAGTCTTGCTTGAATCAGGGAGACCCATATTTGCTTATTGGTTTAGTGGCCTTTGGTACACTCTCTGGCATTCAGAGGCCATCTGTACACTGCATGTGTGGTCTCAATAATCCCTCCCATGTTAACGTCAGGTCTCAGCAGCAGGGTCTTACTACCATAACTATTTCGGTGTGCTTTAAATCCTATATATCTAACTTGCTTTTCTTCATTAGTAGATCGAAAGGTTATTCCTGGACCGACGTCAGCCCATGAAAGGAACCCGCCAGAATGACCAGAGTCCCAGACAACATCTCCAGAGAGAGTGGTCTGTTTTACCTCTCATCCACGTGCCCCTTTCTAAACCTAGGGAACAACCTGCGGAAAGAGGGGGGCTGGTAGAATGTAGGCGCGATTGGGGTGAATGGTGAAACTACAGCAATGTAGTCTGCGCACTCCTTTTATCAAACTTGATTGAACAAACAACCTGTCACCCCCACTGGATGGTGGGGCTGTAGGTGTTTGGGCACAACAGCTGCAGATAGGTTTTGCCATGAAGGATGCTTGTACTCTGGATTATCACTTATAGCTAAAAATGAAAAAAAAAAAAAACACTGAGAGAAAGATGCCTGACAGTTATGGCGGAAATGCATTATCTGGGATGGGTGGGGGGTGGGCGGGAAAGGGAAAAAAAAAATAAAAAAAAATAAGCTGAACTGAATTGGAAAAAAATGTATGACCTTGCACAACGCATCAATAAAAATTAATTTACAAAAATGTCCATTTACGACACTCTTGTATAGATTAACCAATTCCAATCAAAATCCCAAGAGTTTCTTTTACAGGCTTGGAACAAAAGTTCTTAAATTCATTTGGACAAACAAAAAACCCCAAATAGCAAATCAATCCTTAGTGAAAAGATCTACACAGGGGGGATCTCTATTACCAGACTTCAAACTATACTACAGGGCTATCGTCCTAAAAACAGCCTGGTACAGGCTTAACAGAAACAGACCTGTTGACCATGACACAAACCGAAGATCCAATCTAGCACATACAATATTCAGCCATCTTATATCTTGACAAGGGGGCTCAAGAAGCACACGCTTGGAGAAAAGACAGCATCTTAGCAAGTGGGTTGGCAAAACCTGGATCACCACTGTAGAAGAATGAAATTAAACCTCCTCCTATCACCTGCCTACAAAATGTGAACTCCAGATGATCAAGGACCTCAATGTGAAACCCGAACATCTGAAGGTGATAGAAAATAAAAAACAAACTCTGGCCAGCGACTACAAGACATAGGGCATAGGAAAAGTCTCCATAAATCAGACAGCGTGCGCAAGAATTAAGATCGACAATTGACAAATGGGACCTCATTAAACTAAAAAGCCCTGTACCTCACAAAGAAACAATTAATGCGGATTGAAGAGACATCCCACATAGGTGGAGGAAACACCTTCACTGCAGAAAAGCCATCTGACAAACCATTTATTTCCAGAATATATAAACTACTCACACAACCAAAAAGAAAACAATATGACCCACTCAATAGATGGCGCAAAGAGCTGAACAGAGACTTCACCAATGAGGAATTAGAGATGGCTGAGAAAAACCTTAAGAAGTGTTCAACATCACTAATCATTAAGGAAATGCAAATCAAAACCACTTTAAGATATCATCTTACTCCAATAAGACTGGCTAGGATCAAGAAAACAAATGATACCAAGTGCTGGAGAGGTTGTGGGGAAAGGGGAACACTCATCCACTGCTGGTGGGAATGTAAACTCAGTGTGGAGAACCCTTGGAAGACTTGGAATGAACTTGCCAACCGACCCAGCCATACCACTCCTGGGCATGTACCCTCAAGACTCACCCCACCACAGAGATACATGCACGGTCATGTTTATTTCACCTCTCTTCACAATAGCAAGGAGCTGGAAGCAACCCAAATGCCCCTCAACTGACGAGTGGATAGAGAAAATGTGGTACATCTACACAATGGAGTTCTATGCAGCAGTAAAGAAAGACATCATGAGCTTCGCAGGAAAATGGCTGGAGTTAGAGGACATCATGCTGAATGAAGTAACACAGTCCCAGAAAAACAAACGACGAATGGTATCCCTCATCTGTGGATGCTGGTGCCAAATACCTAGTTGTAAGTATTTCTTGTGTAGGGCCCCCTGAGCATTTGTTCAAAGCAGTTGGGCGTAACGCATATTGGAAACAACAACAACAACAACAAAAGGACTGCATCAAAGAACTGACTGAAACAGTGAACTTCTGCTCAAAACAGTCAACTTCCTCATGGAGAATATTGAGAAAGACTGAGAAAGAGATGAAAAGCATGTTTGGCAGAATGCATGAGCTCTGGCGGGGTGGGGGAATGGGCGGGAACCCGGGTCTAGATTTGTTAAAAAAATAAAAATAAATTTATGGGAAAAAGAAAGAAAAATAAAGCAACAAGGAGGAGCTTTTAGGTCAGAAAAGAATTGAACAGATTGGATTGAAGGTTGAAGCCATTGGTGTATATAAGCCCAGGTACAATGTTTTTGCTATTTGAATTTTATCATTAACATGGAAATGGTACCAGTGTCAGATAATTATGACAAAAGCACAGACAAACTAGGTGAGCTTTAGCAAATCATTTAAACATCTTCAAATGTAAATTTATACATAGGCTTGTCTAAAAAAGGATGCACTTGGGAGGCAAAAGCAGGCTTTGAGTTCAAGACCAGCCTTGTATACAGAGTGATTTCCAGGCCAGCTGGGGCTACAGTGGGAACCTGTCTCAAAAAGACAAAAAAAGAGGCTGCAGCACTGTACAGGTAAGTACTTGAACTGATTGCAAGATTGGAGGCTTCAGTTGTCAACTTGACACATATGGGAAGACTGGACCTCAATTAGGAAACTATTTCTATTTGATTATCCTATGGGAAAGTCTGTGAGATATTTTCTTGATTGTTGAGTAATGTGGGAGGCCCAGCCTACTGTGGATGTGGCCACTCCTGGGCAAGTTGTCCTGGGATATATAAAAAAAGACAGCAGACTACTGGCCCCAAGAGAAACTAGTTAAGTAGCAAGCATGTTTCTCTATGATCCCCTTTCCTTCCCAAAGTGGTTTTGGTCATAGTGTTTAATCAGAAATAGAAAGCAAACCAGAACATTATTATGGTTATTTTCAACACACGCACATACATACACACACACACACACACACACACACACACACACACACACAGATCTATAGGTAAGTGGAAAACAATATTACATATAAATAGAAACAGATATGAGCATGGCCATGTGTAAAAAACAGATTCAGAATCTGTAGAGTGAAATTATTCATTCAAACTAGCTAGGGAACTGTAGTTCTACCTTTTAACTGGAAAAAAAAATTAAAAACATTTTGGAAGTCTCAAAAATATGTATCATGTTGCTACATTGATCAATGTATTTTTATTCAGTAAGGGATCCTTTCAGCATCCATGATAGTGAACAAATTTTTCCAGGAATTAGATTTCTAGTTCTAGTGAAGCATCTAAGCCAAGGCAGAAATAATAGAATAACCTTGACTAAAAGCCTTAAAATCCCCCCACTCCTTCTATCCAGTCCTTGATCTTTACTGTCTTGACAAGTTATCACTATGCTGCTGCCCAAACTGGCTTTTGGACTCCTGGGCTTAAGCACGTCTCCTGTCTTATCCTATTGAGTAGCTGTGGTCACAGGAATGTGTCATTCTTGACTCCATTATAGAGTGATCTGATATGGCCTATTAGATAAATATTCTCACTTATTCAAGGAATAAGTTTAATGATTTCACCTTAAGTATAAAACAGAGAAAAATTAGCAAGGAAAAAAAGTTTTGCTAACCATGGCCTATGGAACCAGTGTGTTTGAGAAAGTGTACAATTAAATATTTAATCAAATCAAAGTAAAATTCAGAGAAGTTTCCAAGACTGATGACAACAGCCAGAAGACTGATGACAACAACCAGATGAAAATCATGACTCTGGTCAAAGTCTTGTTACTGAAATAATCTGTGCTTTGAATTTTTCATCTGCAAAATGGGAGAAACTATTGGCTTCTTTGAGCAATTTAAATAAATTTGACTAAACATTGTCAACCAGCATTGACTGATCCAGAACATGCTATGACCAAAATTTCAATGATCATATGCAATTAAGCAAATAGTATTTAGCAATTAAATTTTAGTTAGTATAAACTACCCATCCACAAATTTTTGATGGCACTAAAATAAGATTTTAAAAGAACTTTTCTTCAATTATGTAACTTCTGAAATTTGTAAGATAAGAAAGTGTCTCCTCTGGTCACTATTTTGTCCTTCAATATCTACAGAGGCTTTTTAGTTACACCCTTTCTATTATCCCAATAACACCCTATATTTTAACTAGCTACCACATATTTATTACATATATTCCAATGGAATATATTCCAATGGAAAGTTCAAAGAAAATGGTTATGTTATTGCCATATATTTCAAAGTATAATACTTGGACATTAATATATTGATAGTGTGATGAAATAGAGGATTTTCCTGATCTACAGAATCACATTCAACATGACAGGTACAGGCAGAGACTGCTATCAATATAGTTGTGTTATTTTGGGCAATACATAAATCCAACCTCACAATCTTTCTTTTTTTTCCTACAGCCATATTCACTCAAAAGACTTTTCATTGTTCACACATACACAACATGCTTTTTTCATATCAGGTAATCAAAATTTCTTCCCTTTGGGAGTAAAAATTCTCTTGAAGAGAATGTCTATCATAAGGCCTTTTGTCTTTTCAAGACAGGGTCTCCCTGTAGCCCCAGCTGTCCTGGAACTCACTCTGTAGACCAAGCTGGCCTTGAACTCACAAAGATCCACCTGCCTCTGCCTCCCAACTGCTAGGATTAAATGTGTGCGCCACCATGCCCAGCAGGCCTTTCTTTTTTGATCTTCCCTAGATCATACCCACTGTAAACATCAATTCACACACACAAAAAAAGGGAACAAGTCACAGTCTTAAAACTTAGTCCAGCCTGGCTAGAAGAAGCTCCTTACTATGTGTGCTGCAGTTTCTCTAATACAGAAACAGAGAAACATTACATACTGCATAAATATAACTAGAGTCATCCTCTATAAGTTAAAATACTTTTCAATCATTTACTTCTTCAGTTCCAAGCCCCCCATGGCTTCCCATTCTATCTAGATCCAAAATGTCAATTCCTATATTGCTCTCCCTTCCTCTCTCAAATTTCCTCTATCTTAGGAACATCCTGAAATCTGGTCATATTTCCATAATCATGACAAGCATACCAATGCATATGTGATGTAGGCATGTGTGTATGTTTGAACATCTGTTTGTGTGTGTACATGTAGAGGCTAATGGTCAATTTTCTATGTCTTTCACTATCAATCTCCACCTTACTTTCTTGAGACAGAGATTTTTGCTGAGCCCATAACTCAGTGATTCAGGTAGACTGGCTGATTAGCAAGCCCGTGAGAGCCTCCTCTCTACTTCCTCCACACCAACATCATAGGCAAATGCCATGTCTGCTATTTACTTAGGTACTAGGAATCAAATTTCGGCCTCCATATTCATGTGGCATGTACTTTACCCAGGAATCCTATTCCCAGCTTCACTGAAGTTCTTTTCTACCTTTCAATTCTTAGCATTCACTCTGTTGACATTTTGTAACATTCTTTCCACTGGTATGAATATAGACATTCTCTCACTTTTTGAAGACCTGTAACTTTGTTCGTTGAATGATTAAGCATGTATTATCATGGCACATTTGGTATATATTGACTTATGAGGCCTGCCAAGATATTTTGAGTTACTTATGAAATGAAAAGTTACCATATATCTAATACTGGAAATTTGTCTTAAATACATCAAGATTGTTTGTAATAGGAAGAAAAGCTGCTCCCTTTAGGTTGACAGAAGAATGTGGACTCAATACATTGACCATAAATGAGAAGTGCTTCATATTTTTCTTCAGATAGACATTTTTATTATGTATGCATATATGTCACTACACAAATGTGATTATTAAGCACCCTGACATTGTCTTCAATTCTTAAGTTTTGATACAGTTTTTACAGGTGTTTTCCAAGCATGGTTCCAAATGATATTAAAGGCTGGCATTGCTGATTGACTCACACTAGAGCCTTGTGTAGAAAAGCAGACTCATATGTCTTCAGGTTCTTGGGTACACATTTATTCCTGGTTTTGTATTTAATTACCCATACAGAATATTTTGCTGTGTGCTGATATATTTTCAAAATTAAGTCACCAAATGTAAACTGACTTCAAAACATATCGAATGTGAATTCTGAGCCAAACTATTAAATTAGGAAAATATTGCAATGCAATCAGCTAAAATGAATTCAAAACTGCTTGTGATATTTCCTATACATGAAACCAGAGTGTTAACATATTTTGCTGTGTTTTTGATCAATTTCCTGAGTGACTGTATTATATATTGAACAACTCCCAGAAAACACACACACACACACACACACACACACACACACACACACAAATCCACCATATAGACTACTTTAAAAATACTAATATCAAGGCTGGGGAGATGGCTCAGTAGGTAAGAACACTTGTGTAAGCATGAGAAATTGAGCTCCATATAAACACTTAGCTCTCACATAAAAGCTGACTGGAGGAGTCTTTCTTTTACCCCAGCTGTGGGGAGTAGAGACAAGAGGATGTCAGGCTTAATGGACTACTACTCTAGCCAAAGTTCAAACTGCAGCTTACATGAAGTTCCTGCATTGTGGTAAAAAACCAAGTAGACAGCAATATTATAGGATGTTTGGTATCCTCCTCTGGCTTGCATGCACAGGGGTATGTGCACATACCAATGAGCATATACCACATACGTGTACACAGAAACACACACATTTTCTCCATTTCTTTTCTTCCCTTTCTCTCTGTCTCTCTTCTCCCCCTTTCTCTCTCTCTCTCTCTCTCTCTCTCTCTCTCTCTCTCTCTCTCACACACAAACACTGAAAGCTCCTGATTTAAGCATAATATCAGTTCTAATTACATTAGCTTAGAAAGACACCTTACTGTTAATATGAATGAATACTCAAATTACCCTCATATTTCTGCTTTTTTATATGAACACCTTTTTTTCATCATTCCATAACTGTGATACTAAATATTTATACTTTGAAGATTTTATTTGAAAATTCAGACTATTATAATATTAATTTTTAGATCCCCTTGCCCAAATATTTATATGTAGGCAGTCAAGGGTAAGAGTTTGCTTTTGAGGAGATTTGATTAGGATCCTGCCATTGCATACAGCATGCTTTTGTATTGAGATGATGTCTTCTAAATAAGCATTTCTTTAAAGAGGAAGATTTTAATAGAATATGTTTTAAAGGTACATGTTTTGTCTTTAAAATAAATAATGGAATTTTAATGGGGCTGGAGAGATGGCCTAGCGGTTAAGAGCGCCGACCGCTCTTGCAGAGGACCCGGGTTCGATCCCCAGCACCCACATGGTGGCCGAGAACCGTCTGAAACTCCAATTCCAGGAGAACTCCAGTTCCAGGGGAATCCGAGACCCTCTTCTGACCTCCGCGGCATTGCACGACACGGGTGCACACACCTGCACGCAGACAGTACATTCATACACATACCGAAATAAATAAAAATTAAAAAATAAATAAATAAATAAATAAATAATGGAATTTTAGTAAACTTTTTCAGAAGTGTCTTAGAATCAAATTGATAAAATATATGAAGCAAGTCCATAATTTGTTAAAGGTAGTTCTATAACAATATGTCTTCTTACATTTCATGAGATTATTCATTTTATAATAAAAAATTTTAAGTTTTGAAAATACATTTGTCAAAGAAATTAAACAGAATTACTAACAATTACTAATTACTAAATTTTTTGATCCATTAACTGAACACAGTTTAAAAGCCATGTCAACGTCTATACTCTAATAATTAAGTGCAAGATACAATGAAAATTCAAAAACATTTTGGTCAAAACTTAATCACATGAAAATTATTATATTTCAATTCAGTAAACCAAGATAATGAGAAGTAATTGCTAAGAATTATTTATCTTAAAGACTGCTGGTGCATAATTTCCTAATTTTAGTATTTGTTAAGTATTTATATTTGTTAATAAAGTGACTCACTATTAATGACCAGTCTCTACAATGAGATTCTATTTTAAATTTTAATAAGAAATGGTATAGTTGGCTAAAATGTAAATGCTGATATATATATATATCTATATATATATATGATTCTAAGTGAAGCTTACAAAGTCTTCAGAGTCTGGCCATTATTTGTAAACTGGAATTGTTGTTTATTCACCAAGTTTATTAAAGAGGGGAAAATAAAATGCTTTGGGAATGGTGACTAAAACACACAACACTTCAGATGACAAAGATGAAGTGAGGTGTTCCCATAAGTTTGAAGTGTTTAATTAAGTTCTCTAACAATTTTAATATTTGTATAGTTACACACATGTTTGTTTGAGACTGCAAACACAGACACAGAACTGGCAATGATCAGGCCTCTAGACACACTTTAAATCATCAATGTCAGAAAAAGCAGTTAATGATGAATATAAGTAAGTTATTTGCTAGTAAAAGCCAAAGACTCTTCAATAATTTATAACACATAAAATGACAATGTATTATATAGCCATGAAGATAAAATGGATTCTTGGTAAAGATTGAACATGGGGATTTCTTTAATTTCCTTCCAAAAGATAATGATGTTATTTATGTGTTCTTTAAGTACAATTACAAAGTACCTTTTGAAAAGAAATAATACTCCAGAGCTATATTAATATGTGCCATTTATATATTTGAATGCACAATCTTTATTGTTATATTAATCTATTTGTCCAATACATTTTGCTTCTTTTAAATCTTTTGAATCATAATCTAACATAAACATGTAAGCTGTGTTTTATTTTCAGTTTGAGAGTATAATTCTCAAAATACAAAATTATTATCTTTCTCAGACTTTAGCACAGAATATTATGTTATGTGAGAATTAGAGAAAATATGTATAAATAATATTAGAATTCTGTGAGTTGTGTTAGCTTTCTTCATAATGTAGAAAAATTGCTTGTTTAATATAAAATAAGTTCTTAAGTATTTTGTCCCAAATCAATTTACCTTTTTATTATAGGTTATAATAGATATGTATTAGCAGTGTCTCAGTATAATACTGTCAGCTGTGTTGTATAAGAGCTGAGCAACATGTTTTCAGGTAATAGTTATCTCCTTGTTGTTAAATACTACAGATGGGTGCATACAATAAATAAGTAGGTATTTTTGAGGGAAAACCATTTTTCTTTTAGAAATATTTTTATTTATCATTTTTATTATATGTGCATGAGTATACTGCCTATATGTAGTAAATACACTCATGTGCAATGCCTGTAAAGACAGGATCAAGGCATGCTCATGGGATTCCAGGTCCTTTCTTCTGCAAGAGATAGCTTCCAACCTTTGGGTTAAGGAAGGGTTGGTAATGGGAAAACAATTTTTAAAAACTAATAGTCATTCTGAGGCCCAGACTGGTGTGAGGGTAATGGATGGCAGGCAGACTCTAGCCTGAGAACTGGTGTGAGGGTAATGGATGGAAGGCAGACTCTAGCCTGAGAACTGCTGGAAACTGATTAACCGTGGGTGAGGGAAAGAGTAGACATTCCTTAAGATTTCTAGGTAGGCTGAATTCACTCCAGTGGTGAACTTGCACCAAAGGACATCTGGGTAGAATGCTTGGTGGAATGGGACTTGGTGTTTATAGCAGAGTTCATGAGGCCTATTGAGGGTCAGTCAAAAAGGAGAGCATCTAAATTTGATTAAGAACTGTTGTATAAAATGTACAAAAGGCTCAGTAAAAAATAAGAAAAACAATTGCAATATCCATAATAATTCTACTTACCACAATCAGAGTCACCAGTGTAATCTTTGTGACATGAGCTTGTGACAGATCTTTACGACTTGTGGAAGATAACATAAAGAACATGGCAGTTGCACAGGACACACTCAAAAGTGTTGGGTATAGACCCACAGGAAACCTGTGCCATGGGACCTATTACATCATTCAAATGATACAATGACTTCGAAAATTAAGTTTCGTATACTTCTCAAATTAGATTTAGGGTTAGACTTGTTTTTATTTTAATCTAAATGATTTACTACTTTTCATAGGGAAGTGATATTGATGATCGTTTTCATTAAGACTTCATTACTAGAAGGATTCTTGGTTCTCTTGAGAAGCTCTGAGCTGTCCTTCCCACTGACTTTTTGTGATTATAAAACTACTCATACCATCTCTTCCGCAGTATGTTCCAGGCTAAGGAGTTACTGAAATATCTTAAATTCTCACTTCCCAATCCATTTCTTAATCATGACATTTTGGTTCTCATAAACTTCCCACTCTTTCCCTTGTAGCTCGTTTGTTGTTTGTTTGCTGTTTGTTTTAATTCTGATGAGGAAATTGCTGTACCAAGGCTGGAAGACTTAATGCTAATAGTTTCATGTTGTTTTTTTTTTTTTTAATCAACTAACTAAGAGATGAACCAAGTCTATTGGACAATCGAGCTTGCATAGCATTTTTGCAGATTAAATATTACCTAACTTACATGGAGCATGGATGTCTTAATGATGAGCCTGTTAAATAGGTTCAAGGGATGCAGTGCAGCTAATTTGGCAGGGATTTTGGACAAGTTACAAGGGCGATGCATTTGTCACTTTTGCTGAGGTGTGCTGTTCTTCATCACACTGTCCAAAACTAACTGAGCTCTAGCACATAAAAAAATTTAACACCTTTGAAGTCTAGGCACTATTTCAAGTGATATATAATAATGAGCTTCTAAGGACTAGAGAACATACAATTTGAACTGTCTGATTTTCAAAATAACAAGTTCTCTAAAAATAATTGTATTCTTAGGGCCATGTTTATTTTATCTGAGGGGAAACTAAGTTATATAAGCTTAAATTTCAAAATTTTAACCAAAATCAATTGGAACATAGTACTTAACTGACATAAATAAAGTAAGCAGTCCAACTTCTTGGATCACATTTATTTTATTTTTTTATTTTTTTTTGTATTGGTGCTTTGTGCATTTCATACATCATTTTCCAATTCAGATCAGGCATATTTCCCTTGCCCTTCCCCCCTACCCCCACCGCATCCCAGATCATGCATTTTGCCATAACTGTCCTGCATCTTTCTCTGTTTTTTATTTTTTAGCTATAAGTGATGATCCATGAGTACAAGCATCCTTCATATGAAACCAATTTGCAGGCTGTTGTGCCCAAACCCCCACAGGCCCACCATCCAGCAGGGGGTGAGGGGCTGTATGTTCAGTCAAGTTGATCAAATGAGTGTCACATTTGTATCACAAACAAAACAAAACAAGAAAACATTGTATAGATTCTCTTTCAGTTTCCTCCAAATATCTGCATTAATTTGTCAGAACCAAAATGTGTATTTGAAATTATCATAAACAAGATAGTTAAAGACATGATGCTGGAATGAGTTATTCATTTCAATGCAAGCAAAAGCCACAGTGAATAGGAGATTTACCATACGCGATGTTTCTGACCCTCCTGCTTAGAGCCTGCTAGAGTTCTCACCTTTCTATAACACTTGTACACATTTCAAGTTTATAATTTTTATCTCAAAATAGAATGAAAGTTATTTTTTTACTGTTTGAAATCATGCTTCTACAAAGTTTTAACCTTTAAGTATGGAAGGTTTGAAAATGGATTACCTGGAAAATTGCTTTTCTATTCGTGTGATGACAGCTGAATTCAGCTGTTCCCTGAAGCAGCAAAAGAACAGTTGAGCACTTTCTCCTGGTCCTCAGATTTGGAGCTAAAGGAATTGGAATGTATATGATCAAGGAACTCACTCTTTCTCCACTTGCTACAGCTTTACGTTACTGACCTTTGTGGCAAAGTGATAGTCTATCACTTTTGTCCATTCTACACATGGTGCAGATATTAATCCAAATATATCCACCATATTAAGGAAAACTCAGGTAAAAAAGCTACAAATTAACGTCTCATTCTTGGAAACCTTTATAATTATAAAAAGCTCATCTATGATCTGATGTTGTGATATGTCCTCAGGCAATAGGGACAAGAATCTGGGGAAATGGAATAAAACCAAGTTGCATTTATTTGTTGGGAATACATAAATAGATTTGCTGAAGCTTATTCATATTCTACTGTAAGTTAAGCTTGATTTTCTGAACAATGAAGTACAACCTATGAGGAAGGGATGGATGGAGGAACAGGACTGTGCTGTTTCAGTGCAAGTCCAATGTGGCTGAGCAAATTATTCCATTGTTTATAAAGCATATAATGACTCTACACATTTATAATTTTGTCTTATGTATTAATGTCTGTATGCAAATGTGGGTGTTTTCTTGGCACAGCACATATGGTAGTTGGTGGACACCTTTCTGTAGTGGGTTCTCTCTTTCCACTATGGACTCCAGGCACAAACTCAGGTCTTCTGGCTTGAGCAGTATGTGCTTATTCCCACTGTACCATCTTATCATTCCATAATAAGCTTTCACCATTAAATGAATGAAGAAAAAAATGAAATTAATAGAGTTTTCAAAAATTATTTTCATGAATGGCGTCATTTTAAATATGTCTTATTTTATTATTTATTGATCACTTGAAATTATATATTTTTATTTCATTTCTATGAACATACAAAGACAGTGTGATAAAGTAATTCTTACTCCTCACATTTATCACACATAATTGTGGTCAGGTAACACAATACTGTTCCTCTCGATTTCATTGTAAAATAAATTATATTTGAAGGCTAGCATCTTTTAAAGATAATCTTGTTTTTAATGACCTTTGGTAACATAAGCCCAAGACCTCCATCCTTTCTCATTGCTGAAGGAACTCGATTGAGTACAGAAAGAAAGATTTGTTCTGAAAAGAGAAGATGAAAATTGTGTATTATCTCATCCATTTCTACCTTTTCATTCCCAAGGAAACACATGATGTTTTACCCTATAGGGATCAGCCACTCCTGAGGTTGCTCACTGGCAAATCCTATTAGCTTCTCATAGTCCCCAAGTAACTGCATTGCACAGTAGACAGTAGTCCTCAGGCTGTATTTAGTACATGTTGGATTTTTTCCTCCATTCCCTTTATGATGTACTTCTAAAACTTCTGTTAGATTTTATGTAAATCTCATCTGATTATCATTGCACAAATAAATTTGTAATAAACAAGGAAGCCTGGTTGATGACTCCATTTCTTGTAACTTTAGTGTAGAATACAGGGATTCGCTATTTTCCATTAATGACATTGTATGCCTTTACTAAGGTTATTTCTAAAAAAAAAAAAATCAAAACATGTGTTTAGGTGAAAAACGAGGAAAATAAACAATACCGAGTGAAACAGTTATTTTTCCACTTTAAAAATCCACTAACTGATTCAAATAGTCCCAGATTTTAAAACCTGTGAACTGCAAGATGAGAAAATTGTTTCACTGTATTAGGGTATTTATTAGCTAAATTTTTCAATGCTTTCAAACCTTGATTATAGATGACATTGGAACATATCTCAAGGACCATCTCTGAATTACTCTAGTATTCCCAAAACTTCTGTGATGCCTGATGTCTCATGAAAGAAAATGGGCAGATGGCTAACTAAAGATAACCTTAGGGAGTTCACATGAGAAGATTAGATACAATGTTAAAAATAAGTTATTAATGCAAAAGATGTATTGTAGAATTAGAGTATTTTTTTCCACAGATTATGTTTTGTCCACTTAAAGGGAAGTAATAATGGTGTGTGTGGGGGGGGTTTGTATGTGTGCTGAATATGTATACAGAGGCCACAGGAAGGCATCAGATATTTGTCTCTATTGCTCTCTACTACAATGCCTTCAGAGAGGATCTCTAGTCGACCTGAAGCTGGCCACTGAGACTATGATGCCTGACAAGCGAGCTCCCAGGACCTACCTCTACATGTGACAGAGGATGCACACAGAGGGGAAAAAAATCAAATACCCCTGGAGCTGGTGTGTGCCCCCACGTTGAGTTTCTACAGTACTGGACATTAAACCCAGAACTTGATTGCTAAGTAAGCACTTTATCTATTGAGATACATTCTCAGGCCTCTATATTTTCAGTTTCCTTTTTAAGTTTTTATTTAAAAATTTATGTTTAGCCTATGACAGTTTCATACATGAAAATACCTGAAGCTTAGACCTTCCCACTCTGTCACTTTGTTTTATCAGATTCCCTTTTCTTCCTGTCACTGAAATCTTTCTTCTGACATTCTCTTTTCACTTCCGTGAGTGTGTGTGTGTGTGTGTGTGTGTGTGTGTGTGTGTGTGTGTGTGTGTATAAACCTGGCCAAGAACCTATGGGTAGGGTGGAAGGTCATAAGGCCATAAGAGAGAACCTTCTACTCTTAACTTTCTACATGGTCACAGTACCAAACTGCCTTCAAATATGTCTTTATCCCTTTTCATTAGGGCCATTCTCAGTCCTCTTCAGCAAAGATTTTTGGAAGTGGATTTGTTAGTTATAGGAACTTGTCAAACTGCAACGAATACATGACTGTAGAGTGTTTGACTCTAAAGGAAACATTGACATGTTCCTCTGCTTCTCAAAGCTCATGAGACAGAATATGAGGAAGACCTCTTAATAACAGTGCTCTCTGCCCAGAACAGGACTGGTGCATTCCAACACTCCCTGGAGCTGTGGCTCCCTGCACAAGAATTGGACTACTTTAATAAAATGGAGTTTTGATATAAGATATCTTTTGTAGATTAAGCTGGTTTCCAACTTTCATGTGCTGCCACTCTATGCTTCCAGTCACTTTTTTAAGCCTCATTTTTAATGCTTGAAAATTAAGACCTACATAGTCAAGTACAGTTGAATTTCTATATTTTACACTTGAACTATTTTTATACAGTTTTGTTACAGTAAACATTCTCATAGTCATTGTATTTAACATTAGTTATGAATTAAGAACATAGTCAAAGATGTTACATATTCCAAAACAAGTTAAAAACTAATTCTTTATTTCATTGAATATTTTGTACATTTCATACATAGTTTTTCAATAAGTCTTTATCATCTTTATACCTGCTTGTCCACTGGCACCCTCCCATGCAACCCCTGCCCAGGAGTTCATATATTCTGTCACTTGTGTAAGGGTCCATTGTGCCTAATTACTCTTCCATGCCATTCTGCAGTGCCAGTTCATCCACTGTGCTCTAATCAGGCTATCCCTCTCTTAAAGGCCAGTTCTTCACCCAACTGTAATCAGCTGCCAATATTTCTTCAGCTAAGATTGGATTCTGCTACACATTTCTGAAGTTCCTTGCTGAATTTTTGTCTGGTTGAGCTTGCATGGGTTTTGTGCATACTGACACCAGTGGTGATCCTCATTACTCTACTGCTTTTGTTTTGTTTTCTTGAGCCAGACTGTCCTTTTGTAGCCACAGTGGGAGTCACACTCAATCTTCCTGCTTCTCCCTGAGTGTCAAGATTGCAGATATACGCTACCAAGCATGGCTTGATTTGTTTTTTTTTTTGTCTTTTTTCAAGACAGGGTCTCCCTGTAGCCCCAGCTGTCCTGGAACTCACATTGTAGACCAGGCTGGCCTTGAATTCACAAAGATCCGCCTGCCTCTGCCTCCCAAGTGCTAGGATTAAAGGCATGCGCCACCACGCCCGGCTATTGATTTGTTCTCATCCACCTGTGCCCCTTTTCTAAGCCTAGGGAACAATCTGCGGAAGAGGGGGCGTGGTAGAATGTAAGGGCTTCGATTGGGGTTAATGGTGAAACTACAACAATATAGACTGGACACTCATTTGATCAACTTGATTGAACATACAAGCCCCCCCTTTCAGGATGGTGGGACCCATGAGCTGTGTGGGTTTGGGCTCAACTGCTTGCAAATTGGTTTTACATGAAGGATGCTCGTACTCACAAATTATCACCTATTGTTAAAAAAAAATGAAAACAAAACAAAACCAAAAAGCAGAGAAAGATGCAGAAAACTTATGGCAGAATGCACGATCTTATGGGTAGGGGTGGGGTGGGGGGAAGGGAAGGGGATATATGCCTGAACTGAATTGGAAAATGATATATGAAATACACAAAGCATCAATAAAAATAAATTAAAAAAAAAAGAATCTTGATTAATCCTAGCACTTGGGAGGCAGAGGCAGGCAGATCTTTGTGGGTTCAAGGCCAGCCTGGTCTACAGAGTGAGTTCTAGGACAGCTGGGGCTACAAGGAGACCCTGTCTTGAAAAGACCAAAAAAAGAAAAAAAAAGAATCTTGATAATGAAATATTGAGTTTCTACAAATTTCTAGGAATTGTATTTAGTACTGCAAATAATACAGGTTCAAGTTCACAATGATAATAAACAAGCACGTTTATAAACACACATAAAATGTTAGACAAGGGGATAGAGAGATGGCTCAAGGTTTAAGAGCACTGATTGCTCTTACAGAGGATCCAGGTTCAAATCCCAACTCCCACATCTTAGCTAATGACCATCCATAACTCCAGGTTCAGGGAATCTGCCATCCTCTTATCTCTACATGCATTGCAGGACAAAAATGTTCTTAGACGCATGCAAACAATATAATAAAAATAAGTAAAATATTTTAAAGGGTTAGACAAATATGAAAAATACATACTGATTTCTAGCTACTTAAAATATATAAAAGGGAATATTGGGGGCCAGAGAGATGACTCAGCATTTAAAATCACTAGGTGTTCTTGCAGAGGCCCAGGATTCTAGAATCAACATAATGGCTAACAACTATGAGTAACTCTAGTTCCCAGTATCTGAGACCCTTTTGGACTCCAAATGCATTGCTTGCATGGGTGCAGTTATATGCAAGCATAACACTCTTCCATATGAAATAAAATAATTGAATTGAAAAGGAAATATTGGACACTACACCCAGATTTTGAAAGCAATCTGTTTTGAGTTGTAGGAATGATTTTAAAAATTATATAAGTATTTGAAGGTTTCAGAAATCTATAATTAGAATATGATACAAATATTTATGAAGCCTCTGATTGATGAGATTGGGCACATTCATGCTGGTATGGCTGTAGGCACAAAGTATCTGACAAGAATTGCACATTCAAGTTGGTACAGCAGAAGACATGAAATCCCTGATAAAGACAACAAAATAAACCCATTTCCTTCAACATCCCAATCTATAGTAATAGCTTTGACTTGGTATTCTCTGACAGTCATTCTGATTGAGATTTCTTACCCTGATATTTGTCACTATTTTTAAAATATACTATATAATTATCATTTCATTATTAAGTAGAGCATTCATCCAAATATTTTACCAAGTTCCCATCAATTATGGAAGCCAGAAAAGGGTGTTAAACCCTCTGGAACTGGATTTAATGACTGTTGTTAGATGACATATGGGTGTTGGGATTTGAACCCTAATTCTCCTGAAAAGCAACCAGTGCTCCTAACAGTTTAGCAATCTCTAGCATTGTAAGCTTCTTTTTACCATTCATAGTTAAAAGGAGCATTTCCTTTATTTACATCAATTCCTGGATCCATTTCTAGATCTCTTCTTTGAAGGCAGATACAGAGATAAGAAATTCTAATATTATATTTCAAAATGTGGTGAAGAGATATTTATACACACAAATGTGCAAATGAATAAACACACACACACATCCTATTATAAGGTAGGGAACGTGATAGCTGTTTGGACCAAGTAATCTTGGGGCAAACCATTTCTTTCCTACAACACTAAAACCATATTTATTCTCAAAGTCTAAAATAGTATCTCACATAATATCATTCCTAAATATACAAACAGGCTTCATGATCATGTAGTGAAGGTCTTGCATATCCACGAGGAGAGAATAAAGTTAATGACTCTCAAGAGTAATGTTTATTAACCCCCAATTATAAAGCATCAACTAAAGTTATTCAAATCAATGTTCTTATAATATTTGCAATTTCTAATTTTCCATTCCTATTACTGTCAGAACAAAGTGCTTAGTATTACAAAGCTATCATTTCAGTATTCACAAACACCTGAACCATCTTTGAATTTCATGTAAAGGCAATTATAACACATGGCCTGAGGACCTATTAGTCAAAAGTCTTCCCAAGTACTGGGAACTGTAAGAGTTAACTAAGAAAATGCCAAACAAAATTCTTGGAATGAAAACCAGAACACTATTCCAGATGTTTTGCATGTAGAGAAGGTGGAGCCCATCTATTTGCATGTATATTTAATATGTAAAATTACTTTCACATCTTCAAACACCCTCTTGTAAATGTTCTGAACTACAAAGGTAGGAAGACTGGATGCATTCCAAAATACAAAGAAGAGAGAAAGGAATGATCTAAAAGTAAAATAATCTTAGTTACTCACGATTCTTTTCACCTTTCCACCTTGACCCAGCTTTTATTCTGCCAGAGAAACCCACAGGAGAAGTTATCTCAGCCATCATGAACAGCAGCATCAGTAACAGCACAGCCATGCCAGGTAAAAATAACCTCTGTGGAGAGTCCTGTCGCAGACGAACCTGAAAGCTCTTACTGGGAACAGGAATCTGGAGCCAATCCTGTCATTTTATTCAGTAGAGGTGCAAAGACGCTGCTCTCCCATTCATTTTAAAAAAAAGCAGGTATTCTCTACTCAGCCTCTCCATTTGAATTATGCAGGGAATGCTAAAAAAATTTTTAGAAGGGCTGTAAAGCTCCCCTCTGTACATGAGCACAAATGTCAGGAGAGAGAAGCTGACAGTTTTCCTGGTCTCTTCTGCAGATAGCAGTTTCTAACCCATGCCTGCCATCTCTCACTTCTTCCAAATGTTTGTCAACATCTTTCATAATATAATAAAGGAAAAAAAAAGCTGAGATTTCCGCATTTCCCACCTACCCATTCTCTACCACTGATTATAGTACTTGACAAAACTGAATATTTAATTTTGCCACTGCAAACACACCTCATTTCAAACAGAGGTGGTTGTTAAGAAAAGGGGAAAAAAAAAAAAAAAAAAAAACCTTCACTTGCTCCAAGAGCTCTATCTAACATCTTGGAGAAAAGATTAGGTGTATAAATATCAGCTGCTAAGAGATGATAAAAATACCTCTGTAAAGAGGGAGTGGTAAACAAGCATCCTTCCTACTCAGCCTGCAATGTTCGATTTCTGTATTCAGAAAATAATGTATAAAGACAGTCTGCCAAAAATATCTCAAATTCACGAAGCAGGCAAAATGAAGTGTGCATAGCATGATCTGGGCATATCAGCAATGCATCATCAACATTCCTCTGCTTTGTAAATACATGTTGGTATCTTCCAACTCTTCTGTTTCTTGCATAATGATTTTTTATCATTTTATGAGCTAAGCAGAATTTTCAGCAAATCAGACTTCTGTGTTTTAGAATGAAATCTATTTTCTATAGGACAATCATAATATTGTCTTGATTATTTTTGGAACTGTACTGTAATGGCCTAAGAAGCTTGCCTTCACTTTGAAACATTTAATTATTTCTATTTATAGAATAATTTTATGCTTTCAAGAGCATCATTCTACAAAACATGCTTATATTTTGAAACAAGAACATAAAGCTACTTCAGATACTTCTAAACGGATAATAATGTTCACTAACCTGACCTACTTCTACACTTAAATAGTTCATACAGCTGCCAAGACAGATTTCTAAAATATATACCTGATAATGTGCTATTTACAGTTATACTGTTGTGTAACAGGAATACATAAAGGTCTATAGCAGGCAAGCAGGTAGTGTAGATAAGCAAAATGGATTGGGTGTAGGACAAGAGGGGAGGTGGGGATTGTGGCTAAGCACTTTCAAAGCTCTATGAATGGAAGAACATGCCACTCAACTTCAGCAGAGTTCCCATGTGGGTTCCAAAGTCAGAGTTGTTGGATATTTCAAAATGTAAACAGTTAAAAATTCCAATTATTTTGCAGAAGCTTCTTTAAGAAAAAAGAGCAACAACTCTGAACTTCTAAGCAACCCATATCAGAGAGAAAATTTTGATCATGGTGGTTTCATCTTAAATTTTCTAGACTCTTTGATTCAAGAAATATTGCTGCGTATGGTGGTTCATAATTGTAAAGTCAGCAATTGGTAGTATGAAGGA
Organism: Rhizomys pruinosus; assembly: GCA_009823505.1. Taxonomy (NCBI): domain Eukaryota; kingdom Metazoa; phylum Chordata; class Mammalia; order Rodentia; family Spalacidae; genus Rhizomys; species Rhizomys pruinosus. The sequence continues at coordinate 1,286,212 of VZQC01004382.1, forward strand.
TGAGAATTGCAATGACTTCTAGCCAGCCTGGGCTACAAAGGGAGACTCTGGATCAACACAAATTAAAAAAATAATAATACATTAACAAACATTTTGAAGATACCAGATATTTTATTAAAAGCCAATTTCATAAAGTATGCCTGATGAACTATATCTACACAAACCAAATTTTACAGCTCATCGCTTCTGCCGGTGATGGTGGTGCACACCAGTAGAATTTGCTGAAGGAGGCAGAGGCAGGATGATCTGGAGTTCGAAGCCAGCCTGGGCTACACAGTTTTTTTTTTTTTTTAAACAATAAAATTATCACTTTTTGCTAAACCTTGATCACTGCACTGTCAGAGCATTTATAAGCAACTTGTATAAAGTCAAAGGCAAATGAACTCCCATTCTGCAAAAGATCATGAATTTCCAGACTGTTGGGTCTTTCTACCTGTTATCATTTTCGGAAACTATTTTCCCCAAACTCTACTGCGGATAATCCTATTAATGTGAGATAGTGTAACAGGCTTATCTTCTTAGAGTTTCCCAGGAATAATTATCCATTTTTCTTATGTCTAATTTACCTGTAAGCAGAGAACTCACAACAAAAGTCTAAATATGTGCGACACTAATGGCAATTGATGGCTGCTGGGGAGGCAGAGTCATTTACCTTTGGGGTCTACCCACTGGTCAGTTGTTCATGCCCTAGTGAGTGATCTCACAGTCATATGCATATAGACAACACCAATATGATTCATTGGGTTGTTTTTAAAAAGTGAAAAGGGGATATGAAGTTGGGAGGGAGATGTATTGGGAGGGTCCTGCAGGAGGGGGTTTTGACATAATCAGGATACAATGCACACATGTATGAACTTTTCAAAGAAATAAAAAAATAAATTAAAATTAAATTACAAAAATAAAATTTGGACATTCTCAAAGCTAGGAGCACTTGGAGGCTGACATTTTTCTTTTTTCTTTTTTTTTAAATTTTATTTATTTTTTATGTGTACGGATGTACTGTCTGCATGTAGGTTTGTGCACCTGTGTCTTGCAATGCCGCGGAGGTCAGAAGAGAGCATCAGATTCCCCTGGAACTGGAGTCAAAGACGGTTCTCAGCCTCCATGTGGGTGCTGGGGATCGAACTCGGGTCCTCTGCAAGAGCAGTTGGCCCTCTTAACTGCTAGGCCATCTCTCCAGCCCCTTTTTATATTTTCTTAACATCCTAAAATGGAGTGATGACTACTGTACAGAGAAGAAAATTATCAAAATTTTGTTCCACAGATGTTATGGACAGTAATTCTGATAGGTATATTACCAACATTATACCATATTTATTACATTTTTTAATGAAGAACTCAAACGTTACTGAGAGAATTAAAATCATTAGCACCAGTTCCCTTCCCCTGTCTCCGATATGACTCCTCTGATGTTGTCTATATTGTTCTGGGCTGTATATTTATATTTTTAATACATTTCATAAACAGTAAAAAATTAACCTTAAGATGTAACTCTAAATAAACCAGGATATTTTTCTGAAGATACTACATAAACAATTTGTATACAAAGCAAGAAGAAATCAACCTGGTGTTAATTTCAGAGTCTCATCTCTACTGGCTAACATTCATTGTGCTTGAAGGTGCCATGCCCGTTACCCGAAGTAAAAAAAATAATCATCAGCTGGAGAGATGGCTCAGCGGTTAAGAGCACCGACTGCTCTTGCAGAGGAGCTGGGTTCGATTCCCAGCACCCACATGATGGCTAAGAACTGTCTTTGACTCCAGTTCCAGGGGAATCCAACGCCGTCTTCCGACCTCCGCAGCGTTGCACAGCACGGGTGCACCAACCTATATGCAGAAATTACACTCATACACACACACACACACACACACACACACACACACACACAAACACATCATCAGCCTTATCACAGCTCTGAATCCTGTGAACTACAGTAACAACTAACCCAGCAAGGTTTGTCCACTGATGCAATAATAGCACAAATATGACAGTAACCAACCACTCTTATTGGATTTAAGGTCCACATCACAAGATGGAGGCCATATATGACATTAATATCAGCTTAAGGAACCTGGGCTAAACACCTAACTGGATGCAGGGAAAAACCCAATACTAGTTTTCTGCTACATAGTTATCATAGTAAACTTTTGTCTCCCAGGGAAAGAATGTAAGAGCCAGGGGTCATGGATGACCACAAGGAAACAAGAGCGTTCCAGCCAGCTGATCGGTTATTCATAAAAACTCCCAGGAATGGCAACTGCATGCACAAGTCCCATGCAAGCTCAAACCAGAAAAAAAGCCCTGCATAGACATGAGGAAGTGGTAAAAAGGTCCAACTCCACCTAAGAAAAATGTGTCAGCAGATGACTGGAAGGGGCAGATACAGTCTCTTTCAAGCATGTGATTCTTGACAAGTTAACCAGGCTCCAGTGGATGGTTCTACACTGAAGGACATTAGAGGACACAAATTAGATTCAATAGAACTTTATTTGGGACCAGGGGCAATAAAGAAGGTACATAATAGAGGAGGGGATCCCAATACCATCAAATTATACTGTACGAAAATCTCAGAAATTCAATAAATATAAAACAAAACCAAGCCAGGATAATTTCTGTTTGCTATTTTTTATTTGTATTTTGTTTTTGTTTTTATTTTTGACAGGCTCTCCCTCGTTCCAGTCTATTGAAAATTCAGTACATAGACCAGGTTGGTCTTGATCTCATAGAGATCAGCCTGCATCTGCCTCCTGAGGACCTGCATTAAAGGCATGGACCCACCATGCCTTTATTTTTTATTTATATGTTGTATATTTATTTATATATATTGTATATATTTATTTATATGTTGTCCTTTGTTCTCCTTGGGTATTGACATTACAGATGTTACAGATGATATGCTTATTTCATATCAATTAAGTAAGTCATGTCAAGAAATGAAAGTGGCACCTTAGTCTTCCATAATCCATGCTACACTAGCAAACCCCAAAGCTTAACTTCTATAGTGACTGGTAAATAATTAATATTGAGAAATCATTTAAAAAGGAGCAACTACAAGTTTAAGAAGTTACATCTGGAGCCATTCAAAGCCAACTTTCAAATCTCTAAACTATTATCACAGTGCACTGAAATTATCTGCAGATGCCATAATGTGACTGTAACATTATGATTGGTATAAAAAGTCAGTTGCTTAGCAATCAAATCCTAAACTCCACATGTCTGGATCTACTTATATTAAGAACACTAAGTAGGTAACCTTGTCTTTTATCTTCTTTCAAGTACACTTTAGCCCATCTGTGCAAACTCAGTGTGGTCTTGGTCCATAAAGTTGAACATTCTCATTTTTCCTGACTGTTGTGGTCATGACTGCCAACCTTGAGTATATGCTGACTTATGGAAATAGATGTGAGAAATCAAAAGCCTCCTGTCCTGTCATTTATTCCTTCTCAATTATTTCCTGAGCACCCAGCATGTGTCCACCTCTTGGTGATTACTGAGGAAATACTGGGTATCAAGTTGTATACTTGCTTTCATGGAGATGGTAGTTTGATGTCAGAATGGAACAGACACTACAAAATCTTAACTATAGCACATGCTTTTAAACAGCATCTTCAATGAACTGAATGAGATATCTGAAAGCCATTCATAGTGGATGGGTTTACCTGAAATCTTTTTGGAAGTTGTATAAGAAGTATAGATAGGATGAATGAATAAGCACACTAAACAAAATGGAGAAGAGCAGAAAATAGGTGGAATTTGACAAAGAACAAATTAAAACTCAGGCAGAAAATATTTGAGCACCTGTTACAAGGAAAGAACAGCTGGACAGATAGGTAGGTGCTTAGAGTTGTGAAGTCTTCTGAGTTTGATTCTAAAGATTTAAGAAATAGATTTATGGTAAACGGTTATTCAATAAAGAGGATAATTTGAGGTGTCAAAATTACAGAAGACCATTTATGTAGCATAATTTACTGAAATGAAAAATATCTACATTGATAAAAATAAATGTAAATATAGAATAGAAGCATATTTGGCAAACAGAATTAAAAAGTGGCCGATGAATTATACATAGGAAAATGAAGATGACAGAATCTTAAATATGCTTGTTGGGTTTCATGTAATGGATTCTAGGGCAGAGTTGCCACTGAAGTAAACAGTAATCAAGCATGAGTAGATACATTCCTCTTCGTCTTTGTTAAATAATTCTCAGTAATGTTCTAATAATTTCAAACCAAAGAAGGGACACTGAAATTTGCGCGCAGAGGAGAAAAACGACAACTCCAATGTAAAAATAAGTTCTCAAAACTAGTGAGAATGATCCTATTTGTCTATATCATATAAAAGGCTGAAGTCTTATTTAAGAAACATTTTTTTTAAGTAACTACAATATGGTAAGTGGCTTGAAATGGTAAATAATGTAAGTGGAAACATTCTTTAAAGATCATTGCAGTAGTCAAGGCAAGAGATTCTGAATTTCTTAGAGCTCTGGAATCAGAGTGGGAAAGATGCACATATATGAAACAATAGCAATGAAAATTTTTAGTGTCAGTATTGTTGAAAAATGTGTACACATGTGGTCAATCATGGAGATAAACATGTACTAGTAGTGTTACTCCTGGAGCTATAGGTCAACCTTCACACATGTAAAATCACAATGCTATATTTTAAAGGATAAATCATGTATTTGAAACAAAATACCCTGACTAAATCTATAGATTATAAGTAAATATATATGGATCAGCAATGGCTGAGTGGGTAAACATGTTTGCTGTTGAATGTTGGGGACCCAGGTTAAATGCCTGATGTCCATTTAAACAAAGGAGGGTATATGTTACAACTTTGTGTTCTGAAATCCAGTAATAGTGCTGTGATACACCCCTACACACACACATACACACACAGAAATTAAAATAAAAATATGTTTATTCCTATTGAACTTGGCCAATGTCACACACATTTATTACACCCAGTAATTCTCAAACTAGTCTTGAGAAAAGCTGATTATTCATTCTTTTCTCCACTGGAAAAAGCACAAAATGTCTGTGAGGATTCAAGTAGTATGTGGAGAGTTGCACATAGCAGGAATCTGAGTGCAGGAGTGACAGCTCAGTAGAAAAACCACTTGTAGGGGCCGGAGAGATAGCCTAGCAGTTAAGAACGCCGACCGCTCTTACAGAGGACCCGGATTCGATCCCTAGCACCCACATGGCGGCCGAGAACCGTCTGAAACTCCAATTCCAGGAGAACTCCAGTTCCAGGGGAATCTGACACCCTCTTCTGACCTCCGCGGCATTGCACGACACTGGTGCACAAACCTGCATGCAGACAATACATTCATACACATACAGAAATAAATAAAATTAAAAAAAAAAAAACCACTTGTAGCACATGCCTGACAACCTCAGTTTGGATTCTCAGTATCTATGTAAAAGCCTGATGTAGTAGCATCATCCCAAGTCTAGATCCTCAGAACCCATGTAAAAGCCAGATATAGTAGCATCATCCTAATACACCTGCCCCAGGAGATGAAAGGCAGAGGGAAGAGAAACTGGAAACTCCTAGACCAGCTACACTGGTATATCTAGCAATGAACAGGAGAACCTGTCTTAAAACAAGGCAGAAGGTGATGGTCAACACCATAACTGTCCCTAGAACTCCACATTCAGTGTTGTCATACACTCATGCCTGTCCAAGCACACACACATATACACACAGTGTGAGAGTGAGACAGAGACAGAGACAGACAGAGAGACAGAGAGAGAATCTGAAGGATTAAATCAATAGGTAGCAAGGAATTGCAGACTGTTTAAAAACCATGTGAGTAAGATTGCAGGCCTGATGTCAGTAGCCATAGAGAACAACTTAGCTGAGCTGAATCTTGAGAGATGCTAGCCCTTAACTGTTCAGGCAAGTGACTTCCCTACTCATGGTATGCTTAAATTTCATGAGATCATAGATGTTTGTTGTTTTAAGCTGCTGAAATCTGGGATTTCTCCCACAACAAATAACTACTATAGCTTGGACAACATTCCTAACACACACACACACACACACACACACACACACACACACACACATACACACATTCTTCTTAGCCAACTACTTGAAGTTTAGTTTTAGTTCTATGTCATTTGGTTGTGAAGCTACATCTATCATTATAGCTCCTACTAACCTCACTGCTGACTAATGTCTTTTGGCTGAGTGGTATAATGTAAATGACATTAGCTTGATGGGAAACTAACCAGCAGGGTTACATTCTAATCAATCTCATAGCTTTTGAAAGATGTTTTATTAGCAACATGATTTGCATGTTTCAATTTAGGCCTATAGTTCTCAATTCACACAGTTGTTAACAGTTCCTAATTTTTCACTCAGGCCAGATGGCCACACATATTTAAGTTATGGATCTTGTTTCAGAATGCATACTGTAGTAAAGTCATTGCAAAAATCACCACTGCTATCGCACATAAAATGCCCTCTTTGCATGGGACATCTGCTAATTAGGTCTCGAGCTCAGCATTCTTTACATTGTAGATCCTAAAATTTATCTCTTATAAATGATTCATTGATGTGATGCTCATCCTTGAAGAACATCCATATGGTGGAACCAGTTCTGCCCCTGGTACTCCCTCCTACATTTTCCTGCCTTTATTTTATTTTTTTACTTCTTCCATGAGGCCCTACATCTAACTCTTGTACCAGTTTCCTAGAAAAGCATAAATGACTCTTTTGTAACTTATGAAACGTGATATCCTATTACTAAAAGAATCGTACTGTTGTGTAAAACAATAATTACAATAATCAATAGTCTGATATCAAGTCACAGATCAATACGTATTTTATTTTTTATAGCAAAATAATAAAATCTTTAGTAATTCCACCAGTGGCTCAAAGGCCATCCACAACTCTCCTCTCTTCACTCTGTCCCTTGTTCACCACACAAGCATCACGCTGCACATTGTACACCATTACTTTGCTATAAAATAGTTTTCTACTAGGTATGAATATTTAAATAACTTAACTTTGTAAATATAGTATCATAGTATGTGCAGTCTCTGAGGTCTTGATTATTTTATTTTACAAAGGTGCATTTCTATAACTCATTAACTGTTAACATTAACAACCATTTTAGTTTCATTGTTTTACAGTCATGAACTAGGTTGGGAGCTTTGAATATTCTTGAATTTTTGTGTATTTCTTTTTTATAATGCTTTTATTGATGTTTTGAGTATTTCAGACAAAATTTCTCAGTTCAGTTTAGACATATTCCCCTTTCCCTTCCCCCCCACCCCATCCCAGATCATGCACTCTATCATTACTGTCCTGCATCTTTCTCTCAGTCTTTTTTTATGTTTAGGAATTCACATTTTCCTCCTTTAATTTTATATTACTCTAAAATATTAATATATACTTTCCACTCATATACAGTAATTACAGAGTCTGAAACTAACTAGTGGATCAATTCTAGAGCCTGTTAAGATATTTACATTATAACAACATATTTACTTTAAGATAAACAGAAATATAACAGTGTTGTTCAGCTTGCCTTTCATCTGGGGGTTTGGTGTTAGCATCAACAAACGAGGGAGACCCTTCCTCTATTGTTTCTCTGAAAATGTGTTACTACACAGCATAATGGCTTTGAGTTCCATCCATTTACCTGCAAAGTTCATCATGTCATCTTTCTTTACCACTGAGTAGTACTCCATTGTGTAGATGTTCCACCTGACCCAGTCATACCACTCCTGGGTATATACCCACAAGACTCATCCTACCCAAAAGATACATGCACATACATGTTTACTGCAGCTCTCTTCACAATAGCAAAGAGCTGGAACCAACCCAAAGGTCCCTCAATAAGTATTTTAAAATCAGCCACAATCACTTTTCTTTCACCTGAAATGGATGGATTCACTAGATTAGATATATTGAAATAAATCCTGGGTAAAAAAAAAATTAATATAACCATAGTGCCCTGATCAATCAAAACTTCTCAGTCATGACAGCCTCCCACTTTTCCACCATTAATTAGAACAGCTATTTATACATAGTTTCAATAATTGTTTAATTAGATAAATAAATTAACAAATGAAAATATAGTGAACTGTTTAATGCAAATAGCATTTACACTTTTTTTTAATTAAAGTGAGGCACCTGGCTATATAATCGGATATCACCAGGGAGAAATTCACTTAGTAAGTATTTATGGATATATATATATATATATATATATATATATGTTGTATTGATTGGTATTAAACAAATATTAGAAATAATTATGCTCATAAATTTGCAATCTAGCTAGCAAAACTTCAAGTTAATTTATCAAAAAGAATAAAATACAAGAAAATTAAATTAAAAGGAATTAAAGAAATAAGATCTTTGAAATGGATTAGATGTCAACATGTATGGGAGAAGTCTGAACTTAAGTGGGATTGGAAGTGAATGGTAGTCAAGGAGAAGCGATGACTAATGTTAAAACATTCAGTACATGAGTCAAAAAAAACAAGGTAAGATATAGATGGTGGAGGGGAAGTTAATATCAAAGACCGTAAGACATCAGCTTGAGGAATAGAGGCCTGCGTGAGAAAACTAAAGAAATGGGACATAAGACAATGTGTGGAAGAAGCAGAATACCAATAAATGTAAAAAGATGCAGTACCAGCAAATAAAATCTTCATAACAGGTACTTAGACAAGCAAGACGACCTTTTGCTTAGACAAGCAAAATGATCTATGTCATCAGCACATCTTACAGAATGAAGTCATCTCAACCTGTACTGGCGAACACAGCCCCATGATCCTTCCTACCTACCCTTCACACATGAATGTCTTCACTGAACAGCGAAACATTAATTTAAATTCTAAACTTACTTTAAATGTACTTTTTTGTTTCTGGTTTTCTTTTTGCCTTTTTTGAGACAGGGTTTTTCTGTAGACCCAGCTAGCCTGGAGTTCACTATGTAGACCAGGCTAGACTCAATCTCACAGAGATCCTCCTACTTCTGCCTGCTGAGAGCTGGGATTAAAGGTGAATGCCACTATGCTTGGCTCCAAATTGATTTCTAAGGATACCCTAAGAGAACTGGGTGATGACTGGAAAATTGATGTAAGAAAATTAAATTATTCTGTCACTCTCCTGAAAGATGCAGCTGAAAGAGGCTGGAGGACCTAGAGATGCAGGTTTCATATGCCACAATAAATACAATGGAAAGGTAAATGTGACATTTGAGCTTAAATATTGCTGATTAGGATCTTTATAAATAAAGTAATTTTACAACTCACTTTTTTAAACATTAAATTTTCAGTTATTTCTTTTTATTTATATTTATATGCATTTACCCCACAGTGCTACATGGAAGTCACAGGACAATTAAGTTTTTCAAATATGGCAGCAAGCAACCTTACCCACTGAACTATCTTGGGGATCTAGAATGCACATGAAATATTTTATTATTTTTATTTTATGAGTATGAATATATTGCCTGAATGTATATAAGTGCACCCATGTCATGCAATGCCCACAGAGATCAGAAGATGTAGTTAGATTCCTCTGGAACTGGAGTTACATATGGTTGTAGTCACCATGGACGTGCTGGAAATTGAACCTGGGTCCTTTGAAAGAGCAGCCAGTGCTCTTAACCACTGAGGCATCTCTCCAGCCCCCAGAAGTAACTTTTAAAAGTAACTTTTGATATCCAGCCATACCATCTTCTCATACGAAATTGACAATATTTGCTAAATATAATATATGCAGTGTTCCATTATTTTTTTATTTTTTTTATTAATTTTATTTATTTCCGTATGTGTATGAATGTACTGTCTGCATGCAAGTTTGTGCACCCGTGTCGAGCAATGCCGCGGAGGTCAGAAGAGGGTGTTGGATACCCCTGGAATTGGAGTTCTCCTGGAATTGGAGTTTCAGACGGTTCTCGGCCGCCATGTGGGTGCTGGGGATCGAACCTGGGTCCTCTGTAAGAGCAGTCGGCACTCTTAACCCCTAGGCCATCCCTCCAGCCCTGCAGTATTCCATTATTACCAGATATTTTCCATTAAGTGTACTACTCTTGAACTTAATTTGAATTAGAAGTGAATGATAGTCAAGGACAAGTGATGACTACATTACAATATTCAGTCCAAGAGTAAAAAGACAAGGTAAGATATAGATGGAATTTGAAGGAGAAGTTAAGACCATAAGACACTATTAAGCCAGTGAGAAACAGGGAAGCAATGACAGAACAATGAAGTCTGCTGTTAGAACTTCAATATAAATCCTCATAAGACTAAAAGCTATGTACTGCTTTGTATGACAGGATTTAATTTAATCCACTCCATAAATATAATTATTTTTCTACCTGAACAGGTGTTTCAGAATTTATGAGTTTCTGTATTTTTAGAACAGGAACAGTTAAAGATCTAATTTTACCACTGACAGCAGAAAGTTTAAATATTATATACTAGAGTTTAAAGTTATATATGAAAGAGTATTGAACAATTAATATTTTTGTAAAGAGTGATGCTTGTATTTCAATTTCATTCTCTGGTTAAATGAGAACTTAACTATTCAGTCCTTGTTAATGCAAACTCTCTATATTTAGTATGCATAACTACATGTCTGACCCAGATTTAGTTTTTCATTAGTAAAGGTGGATTTTACAAAGTTGGTTTTCATCTGCATTAGGGTATAGCACTATAGATGTGGCTACCAGTGGGTAGATTATGCTGCCCTGAATAGATGGTGGGTGTATCTGCAAAGATGACTGCAGTACTTTCGTCAATTCATTTACATGTGATTTGGCCAATTCTTTTTTTTTTTTTTTTTGGTCTTTTTTTTGAGACAGGTTCTCCCTGTAGCCCCAGCTGTCCTGGAACTCACTCTGTAGACCAGGCTGGCCTTGAACTCACAAAGATCCGCCTGCCTCTGCCTCCCAAGTGCTAGGATTAAAGGCGTGCACCACCACACCGGGTGATTTTTTTTTTTTTTTTTCGTTTTTTGATTTGGCCAATTCTTATAGAAAGAGGTGGAGTCTCTTTTTCCACCACATGACTTGGGATTGGCCTTGTAATTTATTTTGATCAACAGAATGCAGCAAAAGTGACATCTCTAACTTTTGCAGTTAAACTTTAATAATAGCCTTTACAACATCTGCTGTTTGTGCTGTAACTTTGTTGAGAGATTTCCACAAAAGGAATCTGGCAAAAGTTACTTGTGGCTCAGAGGATTTATGGAAAGGAACCACTGCATCACAGCTGGCAGTCACCACCAGCTGCTGGACATGGGAACAAGGCTAATAACAATAGTTTATGTCTTGTAATGGAAGTATTTCTGTTAAATCTATACATGCTCATGGTGCTGTTTTTTTTTTTTAATTTTATTTATTTCTGTATGTGTATCAATGTACTGTCTGCAGGCAGGTCTGTGCACCCGTGTCGTGCAATGCTGCGGAGGTCAGAAGAGGCTGTTGGATTCCCCTGGAACTGGAGTTCTGGAACTGGAGTTTCAGACGGTTCTCAGCCGCCATGTGGGTGCTGGGGATCGAACCCGGGTCCTCTGTAAGAGCGGTCGGCGCTCTTAACCCCTAGGCCATCTCTCCAGCCCCGGTGCTGTTCTTATTAAGTCCCATTGTCCTCAGTCTTTTGCTCTGTAACACTAGGGTAGCATTATCACATGACACTAACAGGTTAATGAATTAAGTTTGTAGAAAAGTAAAGTGAAACACAACCCATGGTATATCTTTCACAATACCACAATGTTATACACAACAGCCTGCAAATTGGTTTTACATGAGGGATGCTTGTACTCATAAATTATCACTTATTGCTAAAAAATGAAAAAAAAAACTGAGAGTAGGATGCAGGACAGTTATGGCAGAATGCATGATCTGGGATGGGGTGGGGTGGGATGGGGGGGAAGGGAAAGGGAAATATGCCTGAACTGAATTGGAAAATGATGTATGTAATACACAAAGCATCAATAAAAATAAAAAAAATAAAAAAGAATTATGATCTATCAGGAATTACACATGAATTCCTGAGTCCAAGTTATTAATCAGATTTTATTTTCCTTGCAATTCAGAGGTATATCCAACCTGCCAACTATTGTTATCAAAGTGTTATATTTACTAATGAGGGATTGTTGTATACAATAGTGTAAAAGTTATGCATATAAATTAAGCAAATCAATAGAAGTCTGTATGATGTACCAGACCCTATTTAGGTGGCATCATATATTGTGATTCTCCTACTCACCCTAGATTTGAGAGCATACTTTCTTGATTCATATTGTTCTCTCTGGTTTTGATGTCCCTGCCCTCTGGAGTAGCTTTGACAGTTGATTTCAAACAAGATGTTCTCTTATCTTCTTCATAAGGCTTAGGATTTTTGCATATGTAACAATGATTATAAGTGAACACCATCTGAGAGAGAGTGAAGGAGATGTGAGAGGAGTTGAAGGAGAGAGAGAGAGAGAGAGAATGAGGGGATAATTATGCAAGTATAATATTCATATATGAAATTCTCAAAAATGATTTTAAGAACAAAAAAGTNACACAATCAGTGCTGGCTGTATTTGTGACTTGTGGCCTCTGTCCACAGACACAATCAGTGCTGGCTGTATTTGTGACTTGTGGCCTCTGTCCACAGACACAATCAGTGCTGGTTGTATTTGTGACTTGTGGTCTCTAATATGCTACAGTGCACTTACTAATTTCACACCTTGGTCCTAAAGACTTTTTTTTGGTCTTTTTGAGACAGGGTCTCCCTGTAGCACTGGCTGTCCTGGAACTCACTCTGTAGATCAGGCTGGCCTTGAACTCACAGAGATCTGCCTGCCTCTGTCTCCCAAGTTCTAGGATTAAAGGTGTGCACCACCACGCCCAGCCTTCCTAAAGACATTTTAATTTGTGACTTCAGGTTAAGGGGAAAAAAATGAGAAATGTGTTTTAGAGGTAAAATCAGTGTATTTTTATTTATTTTTTTTATTAATTTTTTATTTATTTCTGTATGTGTATGAATGTACTGTCTGCATGCAAGTTTGTGCACCCGTGTCGTGCAATGCCGCAGAGGTCAGAAGTGGGTGTCAGATTCCCCTGGAACTGGAGTTCTCCTGGAATTGGAGTTTCAGACAGTTCTTGGCCACCATGTGGGTGCTGGGGATTGAACCCCGGTCCTCTGTAAAAGCGGTCGGCACTCTTAACCGCTAAGCCATCTCTCCAGCCCATCAGTGTATTTTTAAGTTGATTCAATGAATCCAATCTCTCTCTCTCTCTCCCCCATATACTTCAGTCATATTCTTGGGAAGGACAGCCCCCTAAGACACTCAGAGTCTGAAAAGCTGAAAAGCTGCCTGCAGAGGCTCTCTATGCCACAACAGAGGTTGATTTTAGGAGGTACTGTCTAGTTTTCTGGAAAGGAGGCAGAGACCCATCTTGAGCTCCTTCTTTAAGCCTTCTGAGATTAGTTTTAAAATCCTGACCCTGCTCTTGGAGAAAACAGAAAATAAGCTTCAACTTTGAATTTCTCAAGAGTAACAAGATGAAGAGAATTGCTGAAATAGGCTTCCCAGAAACACAAACACACACACACACACACATACACACACACACACACACACACACACACTAAAAGCATGCATTTCAAGTAATGAAAATTATTCTAAAAAATTGCAGAGAACAATTAATAACACACAGGGTTCCAGTTTTTCCCATATCACATACACATCAAAGAAACACTAGAAACACCCAAATTGATTCTTCTTTATTTTCCCAGGGAAAATATCAGTAATATTGGGGTATTCGTGTCTTGGAATGATAAAGGGCTTAACATAATGATAAGTATACATTGATTAACCTTTGCATCAGATTTAAATATGTAACCCATTACCTAATTTAATCTCTCAAACAATAACAGCCCCTGGCATTATTCTTTGAATAATCCTTGCTTACTCTCCATAATGGTGCACAGCTTAATGAAAACTCCATTAGAACATTGCATATGGCATAGTTAATTCTGGCTGTTTTCTTTTGGTGTAAATAGCTAATATAGATACTGAATTCTGTTTTCCACTGGCCTTATTAATTTTTCATAAATGAATATTTTGACTGTAATGGTTTGTAGCAGTTCCAAAGAAATTTCAGAAATGCGTTAACTCTTATCTGTGTGACTCATCCAAGCGGATTTTGCCATGCGTGACTTACTTCTTCAACACTAGGACATTTTCTTTTTTTTTTAATTTTTAAAAATTTTATTTATTTCTGTATGTGTATGAATGTACTATCTGCATGCAAGTTTGTGCACCCGTGTTGTGCAATGCCGCGGAGGTCAGAAGAGGGTGTCAGATTC
>VZQC01004386.1:2728-23654 GCA_009823505.1 Rhizomys pruinosus
CCCCCCCCCCCCCCGTTTGTATACAAGTTGTTTTGTGTACAATGAAATTTCCCAGTGTGTTCTTCCTTCCCTTTTGCAGTTCTCCCCCTCCCCCTGACTTTTTCTTTTCTGTTTCCCCCCCACCCCAAGCCCTTTATAAATAATAAAATCTGAAGAAATAAACTAATGGTACTCAGGGCCAGCCTGTAGCCTTGTGTTCCAGTCTATTCTGTCTTTCCGGTTAGGGCGAAAGGGAGATTTAAGAAACTATTGCCTTGCTTAAGGATTTGTTGGGAGATTGATGGATGGGCTGACAGTTAGGACTTGGAGAACTGCAGGAAAGGGAGCCTGGTCATGGCCAGGCAGCTTGAGGGGAGGAGGTGTCTGGAAGAAAGAGCCAGTCAGGAAGGGCTTAAGAAGGGGGTGGAGAATACACCGCCTGTGTAGGCCGCCAGCAAGACCTTTCTGCAGACATTGTGTCTTTGTGAGCTGACTGCACAGGCCATGTGCAGGCAAAGTGTATTCGAATGTATGTGTTGCTTCTTTCAGATCATGGGTCTGTGTGAACTGCTGACTGCAAGAAACAGGAATGGATTGTTGAAAAGATTTTGCAGTCAGAGTGCTTGTTTGTGGCTGTGTGGTATGTGCGATTGACTTTTTGCCAAATGCACTGCCCTGCTTCCAGCTCTGAAAAGTTAGTGGAGTCTAACAGATTCAGCCAAGACACAACAAAGTCAGAATTTAGAAGAAAATACAGGGGCCATGTACAGTGGAAACAGAAGCTGTTGCAACATGAGAGAAAAAGAAAAGGAGATTTAGAGAAAGGGAGCATGGGAACGCCGAAAATTAATAACAAATTCTTTCCTTAGGAAGGGCTTTCAGACCCGGATGCTGAACACATTTCTTTCTACTGGTATTGAGAGTTTATCTTCCCCATTTCTTTCTGTCTCTCTCTTGTCCTTTATTATTTTATTTTATTTTATTTTACTTGGTCTTTTTGAGACAGGGTCTTCCTGTAGCCCCAGCTGTCCTGGAGTTCACTCTGTAGACCAGGCTGGCCTTGAACTCACAAAGATCTGCCTGCCTCTGCCTCCCAAGTGCTAGGATTAAAGGCGTGCGCCACCATGCCCGGCTCCCAGTGGAGAACATTTCTATAGGACTGCTGTTCCTTAAAGGGGATTCATATCTTGGCCTTTCCTAGTGTTTGTGCTTTTGTGATAGGACATGGGCATGTTGATTTAGTTCATTAATTATATGTCTGATTTGAGATTCTATTCTGCCTATGCTTAGTGGAACTTTGGTTCTATTTTTGCTGTTGCCCAAACTTGATTGATTTCAGGTTTCGTAAGAATGAGCAGATCAGTCCTTCAGATACTGTTGATTGTTAATTGGAGAGATCTAGGTGATTCTAAATTCAGTGGTAATTGAATTCTGGTGGAGGGGGTGTCTTAGTGGTGGTGTGAGATGTCTTGAGTGAAGTCTAAGAAAATCCTCTGGCGCTACTCCCTGCTGGGTGTGACTGTGGGAACACAGTAGGGGAGGGGGGGCAAGGCAGACTCACGTAGACAGCACACACACGCAGTTTCTGCCTGGGTCTGGGCCTGGAGGGGCAGCATGGAATGGTGGCACTGGGTAAGGCTCCTGGGTTAGCCTCACCAAGAGAGCACACAGATGTGGTTCCCAGCTAGGCCTGCGCCAAGAGAATGAGGCTGTAGATCCCAGCTGGGCCTGCTGTGGAGCGGTAGAGGTGGAGGTAGGGGTGGGGAGTGAGGTCCTGAGCTAGACTCACTAAAAGATCTCAGGGATGTGGTTCCCAGCTGGGCCTGGGCCTAGGGCGAGGGTCCTGATCAGACCTTTCTCACTTCTCAATCAGGGTTTTGCTCCTCATTTCCTTTTCTTCAGTGGAAATGTACTGCAGACGTGGTTTTCAAGCTCTCAGCTTCATGGCATAGTTGACGCTATGCTCTTGACCAGCTTCTCACAGACATTATCTCAGCCAGATATTACCAATCCCACTAGAGGAAACAAGGAAAAAGCAGCCGAACGGCATGGAGAACCCGCTTAAGGAAATAAAACTAGATAGGATCAAAGCCAGAGTTCCATGTGGCCTGTCGCACATCCCCGCACCTTTTCTAAAGGTCAGTGCTATGGCCTGGCCCTAGCCTTAGAGGATAGACGCAGCAAAGCCCAAAGACCAGCCAAGTCCTCCATGTTTTCGGAGGCTTCTAAACGTGACCTGCGTGGATAGCATGCTGGCTTTCATCTCGGGACCACTGGGCACTCTGTAAACATTATCTCATTAGTCTCCCTAACAGCAGACATTTTCAAACAAATGAGTTAATGTTTACAGAAAGTCCTGGAGATCTGAAGAGTTTAGGCGTGGTACGAACAAACATAAAGCATCATCCTCAGCGGCTCCCACGGAGTGGCTGCCGGAGGCCTATGGTGGTGGCAGCAAAAATGGGGGAAGTCAGGTCCAACAAGACAGACTCTGATTTGGAGGAAGAATGACTCTATAAAGCAGAGATGCCAAAGTGGATTATACAGAGATGGTGATCCGTTATCAGTGCTTGTCAAACAAGATGAGTAGAATGGGATCCTAAATCCACATCCTGACTTACTGGGAGAGTTCTGAGAAAGAGTCATGTTATTTGCCATGGGTGCGGGACTGGAGATTTTGAAGTATACAGTCCAAGAATTTATAATTTTTGAAAACAGTGATTCTGAATATTAGAATCATTCAAAGAGCTTTCAAAATTACCGATATGAAGGGGGTATGCCAGAGCATTTGAATCATAATTTCAATGATCATCTTCAATAGTTTTAAAAGTGCCCAGATGATTTTCATTGGCAATTATGATCTAGCATTAATTGAGGTTTAATGGGTGATGACATCTAAATCTAATTAAGAATCAGTGCAGGAAGAGGGGCACTTTGTACATCGTAGTTCTCAACCTCGGCAGTAATTGGGATTTTAAAAACAGAAATTTTATTTTTTAGACCTGTTTCAAGTTCACAGAAAAATTGAACAGAAAGAAGAAGGAAAATTGGGGGGGGCACTGATACTGAGGGGTATTGGGAAAAGGGGATTGGGTGATGATGGGGAGCAAAATCTGATAAAATCCATTTTGTTTGATCATCATGTTAACCAAAATAAACTAGTCTTAAAGACAGGTATCTCATGTTCTCTCTCAACTGTGGGATCTAGAGGCAGCATGAAAGTGTAAGGAAGATGATTAAAGATGGTTAAAGGGAAGCAGAAGGGAAGGGAAGAGGAAATGAAAACGGGCAGAGGAGGGGGAAATGATCAAATACATTATATATAATACATATATATAATATATATAATACATATATATAATATATATAATACATATATATATTATACATATATATAATATATATAATACATATATAATATATATAATACATATATAATAAGTTCCCACCTAACTCAACCAGTCTTGTAGGAGATCCTGACAATGAGATCTCCCTGGAAGAAAATGAAGACATGAACCTTAGAAGAACAGTCATAGACATAATCAAAGAAATCAAAGACTATAAAGAACAAATCAGAGAACTAAAGGGAGAGAATGAAAAAACAAAAAACAAAACTCATTAAGGAACCAGAAGGAAAGAATGATAAACTCTGGAAAGAACTAGAGAGAGAGAATGACAAACTCTAATAAAACTAGAGGAGGGGCTGGAGAGATGGCACAGCGGTTAAAAGCTCTGACTGCTCTTGCAGAGGACCTGGATTCAATTCCCAGCACCCACATGTCAGCTAAGAACCATCTTTAACTCCAGTTCCAGGGGAATCCTACATCCTCTTCTGATCTCCATGGTATTGCAGGACATGGGTGCACCAACCTGCATGGAGACAGTACACTCATACACATAAAAAATAATAAATAAATTAAAAAAAAAAACTAGAGGAAAGGAAATGAAACTCCGAAGATATCTAGAGGAAGAGCAATACAAAATCNGTGAATTTTAGTTGGATTTATTATTTCCTCATCCTCTCGATTAGTGCAGTTATGCTTTACCAACAAGTCTAGTCTAGACTAGCTGCTACCTCCTGTTCTGGGTCCAATCAGCATAACTTCATCAATATAGTTGACCAGTGTGATATTTTTTGTGGAAGAGTCAGGCAATCAGATCCCTTCTAACTAATTATGGCACAAGGCTGGAAATAACATACCCTTGAGGTGAGACAGTAAAATATACTGTTGGCCTTGCCAAATGAAAGCAAATTACTTCTGGAGGTCCTTATGAACCAGTATTAAGAAAGCATTAGCCAGATCAACAGCTGCATACCAAGTACCAGGAGACATATTAATCTGCTCGAGGAAGGACACCACATCTGGTACAAAGGCTGCAATTGCGCGGTCACCTTAACGTCGATAGCATTGGCGAGAGCGTGATATATCACGTCACAACCGGGTCTATCTTGCGCGACCATCTGTCTTATTTATGATTCACATAGCACAGGCATCCCCATGCGGAGAGAAAATGTGACGATGAACTGTATACGCTGAAACACCTCCACCTAGCGGGTCGAGTTATCCACAGGAGAGATAGCGCGATTAAATCTGCAATCCTCCAGGGATACGATACGAACTGTTTTTGGTTCACCTATATATCTGGACATGATGGTAAGACACCATGAGCGTGCATGTGACGCACGCTCTTGATATTATATGCCCTCACTCCACACAGGAGCGAGACATGGCATCATCTCTGACATATGATGCACTTGCGACTGAGGCCAATTTTCTAATTATATCTATCCCCAATTATACATTCTGGCGGACTGAAAGGGCGCAATGAATATAAATGTCTACCAGAGCACCGTCGCGTTCTGGGATCCACTGGTCCCACTGTGAGTTGGACTTCGCCTAAAACTCCATTTATCACCTGACCTCATAGGCCCCTACTTTAACTGGAGGGCCACAATGTTTTTTTTAGGGTCTCCTGGGATCAGTGTCAACTCAGAACCAGTATCAATTAGGCCTTGAAAAGTCTGATATTTCCTTTTCCCCAGTGTACAGTTTACCCTAGTAAAAGGCCTCAGTCCCTCTGGGGAAGGACAGGAAGGCAAACAGCATAACACTTTGATATTGAGTGAGAAATCAAAAGGTTCCTTTCCTCATCAGAACTTGGCCACCCTTTCATTCAAGGGTTTCTGGGTCTGTGATCTGTCTCAAGTCTGGAAACTGGTCAACTGGGTGGGATTCACTACTCTTAAAATCAAATGTTGGCTTCATGTCATTTGTTCTAGAGCATCTCTGCTTATACAGATCAAATAAAAACTTAAGTAGGCTTCTTACATATTTGTTTCCTGGGAACACCATGATTGTTTAGCCAGTTCCAAAGATCTTTTCGGGTCATGCCATTATAGGATTGTTTTGCCTTTGCCACCGATTATAATTATGGTAACTACACTCATCTAGTCTTTGGCGATTCAGTGCTGCCACCTTGAAACGCCTAAACCTGAAGTCCTGTTAAACCTATTTATTATGTGTACATTTAATTATGCAAGTGAGCCACAACTTATCTAACTGTAAGATCTGGCATAAGATATAGAGTAAAAACAAAGCTCTTCAAATGATCTCGTGTCTCTCTCAGTACCTTCCACCTTATAAACTCAGTGAATGGCACGTCCTCTGTGTCCTCTTATTGTGGAGAATGTGGTTTACACTTCGAATCCACTCGAGCATGCCCATCTGCCTGACCTTTACAATCCCTTCATCAATACTAAAGCCAAGGAATATCAGGCATCTCTAACTCACGGTTAGTAGGCCATGTTTTAATAAATACAATCAGCCAACCATTCAAATATAACTGTTTAAACACCGGTCTTTTTAACTGCTCGAGCTTCCATGTTTAACCTAGAATCTCTACTCAGTGGGCTCATATCTATAAACTCAGTGTGATCCAGTTTTATATTCCTTTCACCATTATTCCACACCCTTCAAAATTCTCATTCCCAACATATTCCTTAGGCTTCTCCTGGAATGAATCAGCAAACTCATTAATTTCTTTAGTGGTAAAGCACACCTACTCGTGGACCACACTTTCTACCTCACCTTTAGGGGCTTGCTTAGCCTTGACAATGGTTATAGGCCTAGAGGCAACAATTGTTGGCCTGGGGGGGGGGGGTACCCCAGTCCAAAAAAAGCTCCCACTGGGAGGAGGGGGGATTAGTTTCCTAAGGCAAGGATGGGGAGGAGGGAATCCTGCAGGGGGTGGAGTCTCTGCTGAGGGTGGGGAGATTAAATACTCAGATAAAGAAAATCCTGCAGAATCTGAGGGTTCAAAATCCTCCATCATCATGGTTCTCCCACACTTCTACATCCCAAGTTCCAGGTTCCAACCCTTTCCCCCCAGTCTCTCACTTTACTCTGACAATTGATCCTTACATTTTTCATGGCTGGGAATTAAATATGCACTGTAAATCAGCCAAACATACAATAAGGGCTCCAGCTTGACTTTCTGCTGCTTTAGCTCTTAGGCTGCTGGAGAGAAGATACTCTTACAGAGCACACTTGGAAACCTTTTAAACCTGTTGGTTTGAATTCCGGAGCTGGTCATTATTTTGATCCACCTCTCTGTGAGCTCCATATTTCTATATCAATTTCAGATCCAGACATGCTAGGAGCATCAAGGCAACATCATTATTTTCCTGATTTTTTATCCAGGGCAATATTCTCGACGTTTTATAATATAGAGTCCGACTAAATTCCCTTGCTTCTTCACAGAGGGTGAGTTATTGGTGAGTCAAATGGATCTAATCTTCATAATTATATGAAATAGTTTGCACCAAGGATTATCATTCTCTTCTGCCACCAGTGAGAGCTTGCGTAACTTCCAAGGCTTCATTGATTTGGAGAGCTGGCTCCTGAGACTACCAAGCCCACTAAGTAAATTCATCCTTTCAATTCCTGTTTCTCTAGAACCACTTCTGGTAACAAAATCTCTATTAATCAGGGTTCTCTAAAAAAACAGAAGCAATAAGGAATGAGTATATATAACTTATACAATTTATTGATAGTTGGCTGCACCGTGACGGAGCTCAATAGTAGCGCTGAACTGGAGAGGCCGGTAATCCAGGGAACCGCTCAGTCCGCAAGGCTGGATTCTCAGTAGTCCCCAGATACTAAAGGCTGAAGGCCCGAATGGATTTCAGGAGATCTGCCAGTTTCAGTACAGCTGGGATCCGAAAGGTTGAATCACAGCAGCAAGACAAACTCACGAGACGAGAGATAGCAATAGCTGCACTGGAGGAAAAAAAGGGACCAGATCCCACTGCTGTGGCCTTAAATACTGCCTGCTCGCAGAAGGTAACACCTCATTTTGGGGTGGGCCATCCCGGGTTGAGGTGGTCCAATCAAGTACCTTTCTTCTTATTTTCTTCCTTAAGTCCAGTAAGTTTGACACCTCCCGGAATTAAACCATCCATAGCATCCAAAAGGAAAAGTACAACCAGATATAAAAATAATCAGTAAAAAAAAAAAAAAAAAAAAAAAAAAAAAAACTTGATATCTTAGTAAAAGAGACAAAAAGAAAAAAGGAGGGAAGTAATGTTGTTGGCCTGTCTTCAATGTCGTACTGGGAGTGCACAACCTGTGGCTGCCCGTACTATTTGGCAACTCCCTCGAGACATGAGAACACATGCTTAGTAACCTTCCAAGCTATCGGACCTGAGACTCGTGTCTTCTCTCAAGAATCCTCCAACCTCAATGACCAGAATGGGGGAACTATCGTGAGTTACTCAGCTTGTGGACTAAATAGTTAAGGGGATGTCAGCCTTTCAGAATATAGACTGCCAGTATTGGCCTACCTGGGATGTATCATGGAGCGCCAAGTTGCGAGGGGATTGAGATAGGACTTGTGCTTACTGGACTTAATTTGGGGAGTTATGGGAGGGAAAGACCCCCCATGTGGAGCAAAGGTGCAGGATTGATAATTGTTTGGAATTCCCAGTGGAGGAATTTTTGAGCACTTCCTTAAGGAAAAGATGATGTCCTTTTAGGAAAAAAATATCCTTACATTCAAGTGATATACGGTATGTATTGTATGTATTGTATGTATGTAATAGATTTATGTATATATATAAAGCTTGTATATAATCGTATATATATCTGTAGCAATACAAGTTGTAGAGAAACAACAACAAAAGAACTGAAAAAAAACTCCGAAAAGACTCAGAAAAAAATAGTGGACTCATGCCTGGCAGAGATTGCAAGGGGACTCGGGTAGGGCGTGGGGGGTAGGATAAAGGCGAATCGCAACTCTAAATTTCGATTGAGAAATAATATATGACCTATGGAAAAAGTTTAATGAAATATAAAAAATTTATAATAAAAGAAAGAACAGAAAAAATATTAGTTTTTTCTGGGGGCTGGAAGAGATAGCCTTCAGTGGTTGAGTGCCAACCGTTCTTGCAGAAGACCTGGGTCGATTCCCAGCACCCACATGGAGCTAAAAACCGTCTTGAATCTTTTCAGTTCCGGAGGATCTGACACCATCATTTGACCTCCGCGGCATTGCATGACAGCAAGGTGCAGCCAACCTACAATGCAGACAGACACATATACATATGAAATAAAAGAATAAGAAGGTACAAAATTATCTGTAAATTAAATAATATTATTCTGTAGTTACACACTGTCAGAATTGAAAGGAACCAACTTCTAACATTTATTTTAGAAAGATTCTAAGCAATATTGAACTGTTCCAAGAACTTAAGGAGCCCAAAACTGTAAATGTGACTACAGCTTCTATGGACTTCAGCAACAAGGCCGGTGTCACCTCTCTGGAAGAACACCATCTCTCTGCATCCTATGCCTCAGCATGGCCAGCCTTCGTCAGCCAAAGCTACGTCCCTGCTTTACTCCCTTCTCAGCCACATGGTGTCACTGTTGATGACCTGTTCCTTCACTAAAATGTTTCCTTCCTTTGCAGAGAGAAGTCCCCAGGCTGCCACCCTTCTGGGACTCAGAGGGCCTGCCCTTCCAGGAAAACAGCAGCTTCCCTCGACCTTCGGCTCTGCCAGGGGATCCATTGTGGCTAGTTTCTGTGTGTCTAGAGCTGGCCCAGAGCTCTGCATCAGTAATGAATTCACGCTATTAAACCTAGAATTCCATCTGGGCTTGCCTTCCTAAGTGAGGCCCAAGAGCTGAAGGTTCAATACTACTCTCTCACAGAACATAAAGGTCTTTGTGTTTGTGGGATGTGGTGTGTGATGTGGTGTGTGTGTGTGTGTGTGTGGTGTATGGTTATTTTATTTTCCTTTTTGGGTTTTACCTTTTTTTGGTTTTTTGAGACAGGGTCCTCCCTTTTAGTATACGTGTGTCCTGGAAGCTCAGATCTCGTAGACCAGGCTGGCCTCGAACCCACAGAAAGATCCAACCTATCTCTGCACCTGAAGTGCTGGGATTAAGGCGTGCGCGCACCACGCCCGGCACATAAAGTTCTTTAAAGCCAAGTTTTTTCCTGTGCAGACTAAGCTAGTCTTAATTTATGTGTCTTCTGAGGCTTAATAGTCTGCATCCTCTTACGGAAAAACTACTCAGACACTCTAAGCTACTGTTCTATCCTGCCCTCATTGAGGGAAAAGTCACTTGTACGACTTGTTTCATTCCCAGCACCCACTGTGGCTAACAACCATTCTGTAAGATCCAGTTCTGGGATCCTGTACAGCTTCTCTTCTGGTCTCCTTGGGACAAGTATTGCACATTGGTGTACTTCATACAGCATGCAAAGGCAACTCATACACATAAAATAAAAGAATAAATTTAAAAATTTAATCACACACACAGGCAAAAAGGATTTAGGCCAATATACCCTGATGAACACAGATCAAAAATATCTCAACAAGATAGCTTTAACAAATCAGGGGCTGAGGAATGGTTCAGGTCGATTAAAATTACTTACTGGTTCTTGCAAGAGGGCCTGAATTCCATTCACAGGTCCATGTCACGTGGGCTCGCACTGCCATGTGACTCCAGATCAGGGAATCTGATCGCCTCTGGCTGCACAGGCACCTGCACTCACAGGCAAATACCCCACAACAAACACAGACACAGACACATAACACATAATTTAAAATAATGAAAGAAAAAACATAATTAAATATTTTGCAAACCAAATGCAAGGCATTCATCAGAAAGGTCACACTCACCACAACCAAGTTGGAATGTGTCTAATGCACACTAATGATAATGTAATAAAATCAGTAACAGACTCAAGGACAAAACACATAATCGTCTCAATAGTACGCAGAAAAGGCCCTTGACAAAATACAGACATGCCTTGATGATAGAAGTCCTAGAGAATTGGGGGACATACCTTGACAAATCCACAGTGAACATCCTAAATGGGGAAGTAAGCATCATTCATTAAAAATCAGTAATGAAACAGAGGGATTGTCTGCGCTCTCCATTCTCCGTTTTTTTCCTTTTTTTGGGTGGGGAGTGTTTTTGAGACACGGGTCTCCCGTAGTCCCCAGCTGGCCTTGTACTCGATATGTAGACACAGGCTGGCCTTGAACTCATAGAGATCCACCCGACTCTGCTCTGCTCCTGAGTGCTGGGCATTAACGGCGTGTGCCAACACACCGGCTTTTCCCATTCCTTTGAACTATAGAGTGCTTGAAGCCTTACTAGAGAAACATAAGACAAGAAAAGGAAATTCTACGTATATAAAGGAAAGAAGGCAAATTATCCCTGTTTGCAGATGATATGATATTAAACATAAGGTATCCCAAAAACTTCTACCAGAATTCTGTGGTGGAACGGAAAAGCCCAGAGCAGGTGCTGAGGGGCCTCCTTGGCCACCCACCTTGACGCATTTCTGGTTCCCATCCTGTTTAAAAAAAAATCTCTTCTAATTTTGACTTGAAGTTTATTTTGTCAGGTATTAGGATAGCAACATCTGCTTGAAGTTACTTTTTTGAACCTTCAGTCTATTAAGTGGTGCCTATCCTTGAAGGTAACACATGTATATTTTTTTATTTTTTTGGGTTTGTTCTTTTGACAAGGGTATTCTCCCTGTAGCCCAGCGTGCCTGGAACTCGCTATGTATACCAGGCTGGCCTTGAACTCACAGAGTAAGTCTGCCTGCTTCGTAATCTGCTCCAGATGCTGGGATTAGTGTGTGCCACCATGCCTGACTAAGAGATGTCTCTTATAGACAGGAAAGAAATGGATCTTTTTTCCTTAATCTGTTCAACTAATGTATGTCTTTATTATTTAGGGAGATGAAGCCATTAATATCAAATGATACTATTGAAAGCTGTGCACTGATTGCTGTAATTGTGTTGTCTTGTTGTTTGTTTTGTTAGTCCTATTTTATACTTTAGGAATTGCAGCTTCATTTGTTTTCTTATTCATCTCTTCAATCCAAAGTATTGCTTTCAGTCTTCTGTTTGGTGGACATAGATTCTTTTAGTCTCGTTATATCATGGAAAGTTTTCCTTTCTCCTTAAACTATGGCAGATAATTTTGCTGGGTAAAGTAGTCTAGGTTGGCATCTGTAGCCTTTTAGAAGCTTGGAGTATATTGGTCCAAACTCTTCTAATTCTTAAGTTTCCCTTGAGAAGTCAGCTGGTATTCTGATGGTGTTGCTTTTATATATGATGTGGTTTTTCTCTTTCAGTGTTCAATAATCTTTCTTTATTCTGTGCACTTAGTGTTTCAACTATGATATGTCATGGACAGTTTCTCTTCTGGTCCTGTCTATTTGGTGTTCTGTACCTCTTGTGTCTGAATTCTGAATGGTATGTGTTTCCTTAGTTTGAGGGAAGTTTTCTTCTATGAATGTGGAAAAATAGGTCTAACTGCTTTGACCTGGGATTATCTTCTCATTCTTAGCCTATAATTTATAGATTTGGTTTTGTCATGGTGTTCCATGCATATTCCTTTTATAAAAATGCATCATTTTCTTTCATTAACTGGTCTAATCCCTCTACTTCATCTTCAAGTTCTGATATTCTGTCTACTTGATCCATTCTACTGGTGAGGCTTTCTCCTTAGTTTCCAATTCGGTTCTTTGAACTTTCCAATTACATCTGTTCAGCCTCAGTTTTCTTCAGTTTTTCTATTTTTTTTATTGAATTGTCTTCATAATTTTGTCAGGTGTTTTTATTTTCTTGGACTTCAATTAGGAATTTGATTCTATCCTCTTTAAGTTTATTCAGCTATTTGCCTGCATCTTTTATGAATTCCTTTAATTCTTTGATGATATTTAAGAATTTTTTCTTTGACATCTCTATGTCTCCAAGAACCGTCTAAGTAAATTCCACGTGGAGAAGTACTTTTTTTTTTTTTTTTTTTTTTGTTGTGGTTCTTTTCGAGACAGGGTCTTCACTTAGCCTCCAGCTTGTCCGGATGAACTCACGTCTGTAGACCAGGCTGGCATTGAACTCACACTAAAAGATCTGCCTGCCTCTGCCTCCCAAGTGCCTAAGGATAAAGGCGTGCCGCCACCACATGGCCGCTGCTCCAGTGGAGAACATTTTCTATACGGACTGCTGTTCCTATAAAGGGGATTCATAATCTTGGCTTTCCCTAAGTGTTTGTCGCTTTTGTGATAGGACCAATGGGCATGTTGATTTAAGTATCATGTAATTATTATGTCTGATGTTGAGATTCTATTCTGCCTATGCTTAGTGGAACTTTGTATTCTATTTTTTGCTGCTTGCCCCAAATGTGTTTGATTTCAGGTTTACGTAGAATGGCAGATCATCCTTCGATACTGTTGGAATTGTTAATTGTGGAGAATCTAGGTGATTCTAAATTCAGTGGTAATCTGATTCTGGTGGAGGGGGTGTCTTAGTGGTGGTGTGAGATGTCTTGAGTGAAGTCTAAGAAAATCCTCTGGCGCTACTCCCTGCTGGGTGTGACTGTGGGAACACAGTAGGGGAGGGGGGGCAAGGCAGACTCACGTAGACAGCACACACACGCAGTTTCTGCCTGGGTCTGGGCCTGGAGGGGCAGCATGGAATGGTGGCACTGGGTAAGGCTCCTGGGTTAGCCTCACCAAGAGAGCACACGGATGTGGTTCCCAGCTGGGCCTGCGCCAAGAGAGAATGAGGCTGTAGATCCCAGCTGGGCCTGCTGTGGAGCGGTAGAGGTGGAGGTAGGGGTGGGGAGTGAGGTCCTGAGCTAGACTCACTAAAAGATCTCAGGGATGTGGTTCCCAGCTGGGCCTGGGCCTAGGGCGAGGGTCCTGATCAGACCTTTCTCACTTCTCAATCAGGGTTTTGCTCCTCATTTCCTTTTCTTCAGTGGAAATGTACTGCAGACGTGGTTTTCAAGCTCTCAGCTTCATGGCATTAGTTGACGCTATGCTCTTGACCAGCTTCTCACAGACATTATCTCAGCCAGATATTACCAATCCCACTAGAGGAAACAAGGAAAAAGCAGCCGAACGGCATGGAGAACCCGCTTAAGGAAATAAAACTAGATAGGATCAAAGCCAGAGTTCCATGTGGCCTGTCGCACATCCCGCACCTTTTCTAAAGGTCAGTGCTATGGCCTGGCCCTAGCCTTAGAGGATAGACGCAGCAAAGCCCAAAGACCAGCCAAGTCCTCCATGTTTTCGGAGGCTTCTAAACGTGACCTGCGTGGATAGCATGCTGGCTTTCATCTCGGGACCACTGGGCACTCTGTAAACATTATCTCATTAGTCTCCCTAAACAGCAGACTTTTCAAACAAATGTAGTTAATGTTTATCAGAAAGTCCTGGAGATCTGAAGAGTTTAGGCAGTGGTACGAACAAACATAAAGCATCATCCTCAGCGGCTCCCACGGAGTGGGCTGTGCCGGAGGCCTATGGTGGTGGCAGCAAAAATGGGGGAAGTCAGGTCCAACAAGACAGACTCTGATTTGGAGGAAGAATGACTCTATAAAGCAGAGATGCCAAAGTGGATTATACAGAGATGGTGATCCGTTATCAGTGCTTGTCAAACAACGACGAGTAGAATGGGATCCTAAATCCACATCCTGACTTACTGGGAGAGTTCTGAGAAAGAGTCATGTTATTTGCCATGGGTGCGGGACTGGAGATTTTGAAGTATAACAGTCCTGAAATTTAATAATTTTTTGAAAACAAGTGAGTCTGAATACTAGAATCATTCAAAGAGCTTTCAAAATTACCGATATGAAGGGAGGTATGCCAGAGTCATTTGAATCATAATTTCAATGATCATCTTCAATAGTTTTAAAAGTGCCCAGATGATTTTCATTGGCAATTATGATCTAGCATTAATTGAGGTTTAATGGGTGATGACATCTAAATCTAATTAAGAATCAGTGCAGGAAGAGGGGCACTTTGTACACGTAGTTCTCAACCTGCGGCAGTAAACTGGGATTTTAAAAACAGAAATTTTATTTTTTAGACCTGTTTCAAGTTCACAGAAAAATATTGAACAGAAAGCAAAAGGAAAATGGGAGGGGGCAACTGATACGTGAGGGTATGGGGAAAGGGGGAATGGGTGATGATGGGTTGAGCAAAATCTGATAAAATCCATTTTGTTTGATCATCATGTTAACCAAATAACTAGTCTTAAAGAACGGTATCTCATGTGTCTCTCTCACTGTGGGATCTAGAGGCAGCATGAAAGTGTAAGGAAGATGATTAAAGATGGTTAAATGGAAGCAGAAGGAGAAGGGAGAGGAGAAAATCGGGCAAGGAGGGGAAAAGATCAATACATTTATATATACATAAATATATAATATATACATATTATAAAATAATATATATAAAATAATATAGAATACAATATATAATATATATAATAATAAAATACATATATATATATAAAACAATATATAGTATTTTCACACTTATCTAGGTCAGATACTCATCTAATTTTTTTAATCCCCAAAAAAAGCTCTGAATCAATGACTTCATGGATGTATTTTGATGATTTAAGGAATCAGTGGTAATAGTTCTTAAACTCAGAAACTTGAAGTGGAGAAAATAGTACCAAACTCATTTTATGAGGCAGACATAGACCCTGTATGCCAAAGCCAATGAGAGACACTTATAAGGAAATTTAAGCCGATATCTCCAAAGAACATAAATGTAAAAATCCCTAACTAATCCTGGCAAACCATACCAAAAGCACATGTAAAGGGCCATATATCATGGTCAAGGAGGATTTCTCCCTGAAATGCGAGAATGATTCATCAACGGCAAATCAAATGAATGATTTAAAAATAGATGAAGATTCTGTTAGTTGTAAGGTTGGTATAGAATAAGGGGATAAAAATCACATGACTATCTCGATAGATGTATGAAAAACATTTGACAAAATTCTCATGATGAAATTACTCTCAACAAAGTGGCCACAGGGGAGCAGCATGATAAAGACTGTATCTGACAAGCCCACACCCAACAACCTCAGTAATGAAAAGCTGGAACTTTCTCCGTAAGACCAGAAATAAGACAAAGGTGCTCATTCATGTCACTTCTATTCAACAAAGTACTGGAAGTCATAGCCAGTATAAGACATAGAAAAAAAAATTAAAAAAAAAAAAAAAGAAATCCAAATTAAAAAGGAAGAGACTAGACTGTCATTGTTTATAGATGATATTATGTTATTAATAAAACCCCAAAGACTCCACCATGAAATTATTCAAGGGAATAAATGTATTCAGTAAAGTTGCAGAACACAAATCATTACACGCACAGAAGTTAAAGAACCGGTTGTGGTAAATGCATACCTGCAATACCATCCTTTGGAGGAACACCAAGTGCTCTTGTCCAAGGGTAAATTAATCTTGGATGAGAACAGTCAGAATACACAATGGGGAAAAGATCTCTTCAGTAAGTGGCTTTTGGGAACCCAGACATCCACAGGTGAAAAACTGAAACTTGACTCATATTTTATCATACAAAAATTAAAAGGCAATTGATTAAAAATTTAAGAATAATATCTGAAACTCTAAAAATCTCACAGGAAGATAATAAAGCCAGGCTCTTAGAAACTGATTTTTTTTTTTGGTCTTTTTTGAGACAGGGTCTCCCTGTAGCCCCAGCTGTCCTGGAACTTGCTCTGTAGACCAGGCTGGCCTTGAACTCACAAAGATCTGCCTGCCTCTGCCTCCCAAGTGCTAGGATTAAAGGCATGCACCACCACGCCCGGCTTAGACACTGATCTTCATAGTGATCTTTTTGGTATGAGACCAAGAGCAACAAAATAAAAAATAAACTGAGGGATAGTATGCCAAACTTTTGCACAGAAGAGGAAATCGCATAAGCAAAATGAAAATGCCATTTATGGAATGAGAAAATACATTTACAAGCCATATATGTGTGACAAAGAGTTAATGTCCCCCACACATAAGGAACTCAACTCAATAACAAATGAAATAACCACAAATAAAGTGATTTGAAGATGTGCACTGGCAATGAATAGACATTTTTGCAAAGAAGACACCCAAATCACCAATATTTTAATATGCAAATATGTTCAACATCTTTAATTACCAGGAAGATGCAAATCAAAACCACAGTGAGATAATGCCTCACTTCAATAAGAATGTCTGATATCAGATGACTAGAGATGACTGGTGTGAGGACCCATGTGGAGGAAGGGAAAGCCACTGCCCACGGCTACGGAAATCGGTCCAGCCGCCTCAGAAGACAAAGTAGAGAGACTACAAAAAGCTAAAAACAACTACCACTTGATGCAATAATCCCATTTCTCTACATTCATTCAAAGGAAATAAAATCAGTATCTCAAGGAGATTTACACCCCTCTGTCCATTGCAACATTATTTGTAACATTCAAGGTAAGATAACAACTCAATGGGGAAATAGATTTATTTATCTTTCTTTTGTTTTATGTGTATGAGTGTATTGCCTGAATATACGCAAGTGCTGCAGGCAGGTCTGCGCACCCGTGTCGTGCGATGCCGCGGAGGTCAGAGACGGTCTCGGATTCCCCTGGGAACTGGGAAGTTCTCTGGAACCGGAGTCACAAGCCGGTTCTCAGCCTGCATGTGGTGCTGGGGGATCAAACCGAACCCGGGTCCTCTGCAAAGAGTCGTCCCTCTTAACCGCCTAGGCCATCCTCCAGCCCCGCATAATTTGCATTTTGGACACAACAACAACAACAACAGAAAATACTGCATCAAAGAACTGACTGAAACACGTGAAACTTTGCTCAAAACGTCAACTTTCCTCATGGACATATATTGAGAAAGACTAAGAGCATGGAAAGCCTGTTGGCAGAATGCACGAGCTTGTGGGGTGGGGGAATGTTAGCGGAACATGGTCTAGATTTGTTAAAAATAACTAAATTTAAAATTTCATGTGAAAAAAAAAAGAAAGAGAAAAAAAACTTAAAAAAAAATTACAAATATAGAGCTGGGTCATGGGGCCATGTTTTAGTCCAGCCTTGGGAGGGCACGCGGCACGCAGAGCTTTGTGAGATCAAAGGGCCAGGCCTGATCACATAGCACAGTTTCAGGCTATCGGGGGCTACAGGAGATACCTAAATAACAAGTAAATAAAATAAACTAGAGAGGAAAAAAAAAACATGCACTTGATTTATCTTCAATCCATCTAGAAGGATAGATTGTAAGGAATATATTAGTTTCCTAGGCTTTGACAAGTTTCTATAGACTGGGTGGCTTGAAACAATAGAACTTCATTTTCTTACTATTCTGGAGGCTAAAAGTCTGAAGATAAGGTTATTAGTAGGTTCAGGTTCCTACTGAGGCACTAGAAAGGTTCTCTCACAAATCTTTCTCCTATCTTTGGTAACTCCAGACATTTCATGACTTGACGATCTCCCCCCCACCCCCAGCCCCACCCCCCTTACCCCCGCCATGTCTCTGGAGCACATTTGGCCTTTGTGCACTCCCACACATCACATTATTTCCTCCTTTATGTAAAAAATCCCAGCCACATGACTCAAGGCCAATCATGATTGTTTCATTTTAGCTTGATTATTTTGTAAAGATGACACTTCCAAATATGGTCATACTCTTTGATTCTGGACATTAGGACTTCAAAGTACCTTTCTTGAGGGGTAACAAATTTAATGTATAGAAGAAGAGACAACAGGCTCTGTCTGTCTGAGACTCCATCAATGTTTTTTGAACTAAACATACCCTTATAAGATGTTATAAGATGCTCTTAAAAAATCAGGGAACTAGTGCACATTGAACTTGCTGAAGACTTACCATACACGTTACATTCCTCTAGCACTGAGAAAGTTTTTGGAAAAACTATTTAACTCAAAATTTCCACATTATTTAACTATCAGACCCTAAGCTGCAGCTTTGGAAAGAGAGCCACAGACAAGGTGGGAACCCAGCTGCACAGAACTGGAAACGGCGAACTCACTAAATGACAGTAAGGGGTGGAATTTAGAAGCTATTCTCTATATGATTAGCGACTGCCTGCGGAATGGACAGACGCCATGATGTGCTTTGACCATTTATTTCTTCTGCTCCCAGATATGTCTCAAATACGATTTTCTCCCTTACTGATCTTACTCCAGATTTTCTAGGGGACTAGTATATGCCTTTTAAAAATATTTTATTTAGCCAGGCATGGTGGCTCACACCTTTAATCCCAGCACTCCTGAGGCAGAAGGGGTAAGGAGATCTCTGTGAGTTCAAGTCCAGCCTGGTCTACAGGTGTTCCAGTCCAGCTGGGGCTACCCGAGAGAACCTGTCTCAAAAAACACCAAACCCACAAAAAATTTTTTTTTTATTATTTTTATTTTATGTGTATGCATGTATTGCCTGTATGTTACATATGTAAGTTGACCTGTGCCACTGCCACTGCCTGAGGACATATGGAAAGAAGGAAGATAAGAAGTAGAATAAAGATAGATAGATAGATGATAGATAGATTAGATGATCTGAGATGTAGGGGAGAGAGTCTGCTGATTTCTAATGTCGCAGTGTTAGAGGAAAAAAAAGATTGTTGTAGCTGATTTGGTATGGAAGTCACAGACTCTCTAGTTCAGAGAGACAACAGAATTTCACATATAAAAATAATCTATGAGATTTGATTCCTCCAAACTTCAGTAACAACACAGTTGTTCCACCTGTTTCTGAGTCTCAATGTGTTTGTTGTAGGTGTGGTTGTATGTACACACTACAGAGGAACCCTGAAAAAGCTGAGAATCAACTTCCATGTCCATTTGTTATATCCATCTTAGGTGTGGGTGTGGATGCACAGAGGCCAGGGTGTGAAGCCCTGAGGAAAGAAACAGATGAACCATGTCAGGAACTGCTGACTCAGCCTTCAGTGCTGTGTTCTCAGAGGTAATCTGGGCACGAATGCCCCTCACCCAGGAAGGCCCCACATTAGAGACAACGAGTGCCATCTTGCATAATGAGAGAAATATTCATGCCTGCAATGCCCTGATTCTTCATGCATATGAAGACATCATGGTTGATGCTGGTACAGATGGGAGACCCCGTGAGGATGGCTGCACAGGTTCCCTTGACCCCACTGCCACTGTGTTTATGGCTCTCCACCTCCCTCCCTTCCCTACCATTCATAGGCAGGTCTGAAGTCAGAGCCAGCCAAGCAGTCCCTAAAGACCCAGTGTAAGTAGATCTCTCCATTTTCCCCATTGAAGATTCCTGCTTTTTCCTTTGGAAATCTTTCCTTCTTTAATGTCAAAGGGAATTACATGACAATAAATTCCTACTTGGCAAACACATTTAAGAAGGTGAAGGACCATGGAAATTTGACTCGCTGAAGAAACATAAAAAGGGCCCTGGGTTTCAGTCAGTGCCCTAAATTCAAGCCATGGTTGTAGATGTTGGACAAATCCCTTTTTCTTTCTGAGCCTCAGTTTCCTAATCTGTAAGCTAGAGATAACATATCTTACTGAAATGACTAAATACGATACTGTATGAAAGCTTATTACAGAGTTCTGGGTCAGATATTATTTTGTAACAAAGACAAACCATAAAAAAGCAAAAAGCAGCATTTCTATTATTTTGTCACTCTTCAGTGCTGGCCCACCTTCCCCTCATTCATCTAAGTTATGAAATTTGGGTTTTCTTCCCTCCTAGCTTTTTTGAGGTATTGACCAAATAAACAATATTATATATACTCCTATATATATTAATAATATCTATATATACTAGTTTTCTCATATATTACATTCTATATTGTTCAAAGGTCTATGCATCTAATAAATATCACGATGAATTAGCACCACAATGAATATCAGGTCCTTCATGTTCAGAGGTCATATTGTAGTCGGGATAATGAAACTTTGGACCTATTCTCCTATTGCGCTTAAGTGCATTCCAGTCTTATAAATTATAGTTCCATCTTGCTGTCAACTAGTTCCAGAATCACAATGAAGCAATAATTTGGGGTGGGGGGTTGGGGGGTGGTTGTTGTTTGTTTGTCTTTTTAAGAGACAAGGCTCCTTCCTTTAGTCCCAGCTGGCTGGAAGCTCGCATTGTAGACCGTAGGCTGGCCCTGAACTCACTGAGATCTGCTTACCTCGTCTCCCAAGTGCTGGGATCAAGTCTGGTTGCCACCCGAATCGAATAATGAAGCATTTGTACCCTTTGACCCACAAGCCCACTTTTCCTGGTATCCAGATCCCATGAATTACACATTTTTAGGTTCCACATGTAAGTGAGATCATATAGTGTTTTCTTTCTATGGCTGATTTAACATAATATCATCCATGTTATTACAAGTGGCAGGATTTTCTTCTTTTAATTGTTAAATAATATTCCATTATCTGTGTGCCATTATTTTAAAAATCTAGTTCCCAGGGCTGGAAAGAAGGCTCAGCAGTTATAACAGAGTAGCAGCTGTTCTTGAGAGGACCCAGGTTTGATTCCCAGCACCCACATGGCAGCTCACAACCATCCTAACTTCAGTTCTGGGAGCTCTTGACACCCTTTTCTGATCTCTGTGGGCATTGCACGAGACCAGT
>VZQC01004387.1:0-22299 GCA_009823505.1 Rhizomys pruinosus
TCCAACTGGATGAATGGTTGGTGGGAACTATGGGCTGTGTGGGTTTGGGACTACACAACTGCTTGGCAAAGTTGGTTTTTTTTTTACATGAAGGATGCTTGTTAAAAAATGAAAAAAAAAAAAAAAAAAATTAGTTAAAAAAAAAAACAAAGAAAAAAATTAAGTAAATTAGAAGAAGAAGAAGAATTATATAAAAGAAAAAAAAACACACCCCCAATCAAGCACGTGAGGAGAAAACCCCAGGTGGCAGGGAACACCATGATCACATCTGTCAGAGCATAACATCCAGACTTAGATACAATCAATGAAGTACGTCGTAAGCAAGGCCAATGACTCTCGCATCACGGACTTGAGTAGAGTAAGTAAAGAGACTGACAGGAGACTTCCCAGTAAAGAGTAACGATGGCTGCGAAGCATCTTAACATGGTTCAACCTCATTAATAATTAAGGAAACTGCAAATTCTCACTTTAATATTCATCTCCTCTTATAAGCCTGGCTCAGTTCAAGAATCAATGAAACGGAAAGCGCCAAATTGGTGTGGCGAATGGAAAACTTTTACAACAACTATGGAAAGCAGTGTGGGCAATGTTAAAAGATCAACGTGCCCCCCAACCTGACCCAGTTATCCCCACTCGCGGGTCTATACACACGACTCCTTCCTTACTGTGACGCTACATGACCAACTATGTTACTGCTTCACTCTTCACAATCCGAGCACAGCTGGAACCAACCCAACTGTCCATCAACTGATGAAAGAATAAACCACAAACTGATGACTTTCTGAATAAAAACTTTGGCTTACATCTACATCAATGGTCGGCTCTTTCTGTCTACTGTAAAGAAAAGTCTTGAATCGTTTATACCGCTTTTAGTTTAAGCTAATGTGGACAAGAGCAAATTATATCACCCACTTCCCTCCGCGGCCTTCCCGTTTTTATCAGTCTTCAAACCCATGTTGTCCAATATGCCCATATTTACGTTTCTCCGTTCCTCTACGCTCCCTTGTATCTTGTAGACCGAGTGTGGGCAACCCTTGGGCGCCCTTGTTTAACGCCTGTCCCTGCAACAGGCACAATCGAAGATACACCCCGTTTCTGTCCCGCTCCCACCACGTCCCCCCCCCCGAGTCTTTTTCAGTCAGCCTTCTGATGCAAATTCTTCTGTTGTTGTTCTTTAATGTGCATCCCTCTCCAAAGAAATCTTTATTAAGGGTTATGGTACGTAGCGTCCACATTCCAATTTCCACATCTGAGAGATACCATTTGTCGTTTGTTTTTTTTGGGACTGTGGTACTTCACTAAGCATGCTGTCTGCATGTGTACAAACAATTAGTTTGAGATTGGTATAAACAAATGTTCCTTATAATTTCTGTCTATAGGAGCACCTGGCAGCAAGCTCTTAACCTTATCGGAGATTAACCAAAAATGGAACTTTGTTCCCACGTTAAATCACTATTACAGTAACCCAAAAACAGAAGGGGGAACCAAAAACTGGAGGAAATCGGCTGCCTTGATTCTACCCTGTAGGTATGTATAATAAAACTGCTTTTTGAGACTCATGGTGTCAAAACTAAACAACTTAAATAAAAAAAAGGGAAGATATCGAATAGATATGAAAACTTTTTATCAAAAAAACCTTGCAACCCACATCTTAAAACTAACTATGGGAAAGGATTTGTATGTTCAACAGGCCAGAGTATCACCCATTTAATGGTCTGAGAAAGAAAAAATGCAGCTTTGCATTGAGCAGGATGTCCCAGAAAGTGCGAGCAGAAGGACTGACTCCTCTGTGCATTGAAGGGAAGAAATGCCTGCAGACATCAGGCCCCTCACTGGATCCTACTAGCAACAACTATTGGGTCAATTGATTACTCAACGAAGCTACCTTCTAGGTGCGGCTGCAAAGGTTTTAATACAAGCGGCTTTTTAAACTACCCCCTAAAATAAAGAGAAATAAGAGGATGATGAGGCCATTCTCAAGCTGTAGATTGGAACCAGCTGTTATAGACGTGTTCTCTTGTAAAATCAGTAAAACTGCCTTCTTTATTGACTAATGGACCATAGAAAACTTGTTTTGAAAAGGATTATTTTCTATTCAGAAACAAAATATATGTGGAAAGTCTCCTAAGCTATTATGCACCTAACCAAAATAAAATCAATAGGCAGCTCTGACATCAACAAAGGATTATTCTACCAAGGAGATGTTGGCAGGGGATTCAAGCCCCACAATGGTAAAGGCTCCTTGCCTCCTCACTGGGATATCTGCAGGACGCGAGGCGGGGATTTAAAGCACTGCGTTGAAGATGATACAAAAAAACCTGGAAAAGATTAAAAGTGTATGGAGACCACACTTGGCAAGTATACAGATGGTCTATGGGATGCAGAGAGTGTTACCAAAGACCACCTAAACCAATAAAGCTACTATAAGTCTCCTTGAGTCAAAGCAAGACTCCTCCCATCGGCACCAACTACACCTATCTGCTGGAACTATTGTGCACAGTGGCAGCCCATTCTGTCTGTATATCCCAAATCTCATTGGCATTGGCTCTCTCCTTGGCGGAAAAACCCACGGCTTCATGTCACACGTTCCGTCCTCTAATTTTTAGGAGATGTTATAAACCACCCGAAGACCCTGCCATACTTGACCGAAGAAAATGTAGATCATGAATTGAAATACCATCCACACATTGCATCTGTGGCTATACCAAAGTAAACTACCATAAAACATTAGTACTGTTTAAATACCCATATATCTATTGTGTGTGCTTCATTAGTCTGGAGCGGAAAGGCTATATCTTATAGGTTGAAATACCCTAACTAAATATCTAATTTCATTGTGCCTTTCATTATTAGGATAGACAGGTTTAAGCCTGGGACAAGCTGGACCAGACAGTAAACAGGTACAGAACACTGGACTAGAGACCAAGACCTCAGCTCCAGAGAAAGTAGAGTCGTCTTGGCTTCTCATCCACCTGTGCCCTTTCTAAGCCTTGGACAATTTTTTTGTTTTTTTTTCTTTTTTTTTTTTTTGTGAAGAGGGGGCGTGGTAGATAAGGGCTGTGATTGGGGTAAAACTACAGCAATATAATCTGGAAAAAAAAAAAAAAAATAGACTGGACACTCATTTGCTCACCTTGATTGAACAAACAAGCCCCCTTTCCGGAGGGACCCTTGGTCTGTATGGGTTTGTGCAAAAATGCTTGCAAATTGGTTTTTTTTTTTTTTTTTTTTTTTTTTAAATTTTTATTTATTGTTAAAAAAAAATGACAACAAAACCAAAGCAACAAGCAGGAAAGATGCAAGAAACCTTACGGCAAGACTGCAACGATCTTGCGTCATTGGGTAGGGTGTGGGGTGTGGGGGAATGGAGGGGGATATATGCCTGAACTGAATTGAAAATGATGTCTGAAATACACAACGCATCCACTAAAAATAAATAAAAAATGCAAAAACAAAGAAAGATGATTCTCATGAACTTTGCAGTTAAATGGTTGAATCTCGAAGCCCCCTTATGCTAATTGAAGTAACAAGTCCCAGAAAAAGAAAAAAAAGGTGAATGGATTCCCTCCTTTGCTGGATGCTAACACCAAATTGCCAATTGGTAGGCAAAACCCTGAAACAACTTTATATTATATTTCTTTGTACCTGAAAGCAACTTTGCTGTTATACTATGAATCTCTTAATGGGCCGCGAATGACACCCTCCTAACCACTAATTGACATTAGTCATTATCATATATGGGTGGAAGATGTTTATTCATATTCTAGAGTCATATAAAATTAAAGGGCAAAAATGAAAGCCACCACATATTTTGGAATTGCATACAGTTTAATCCCTATAAGTCATAATTTGATACATATGTGGTTCGTTGTTTATGTGGGCATAATTTGGAGTAATAGAAAGGGGAGGGAACACGAAACAAACATAAGGACTGGATCAAAGAACTGACTCATACAGTTAAATTTTGCTCAAAACTACAAGCTTTTCCAGAGACAATCCTTAGAGACACTGAGAGAAAGATGCAAGATATTATGGCAAAATGCATAAGCTGGGGTGGGAGGAGGAGCAGGGAGATGGGAATTTCGCAAATTGGACTGAAAATTCATTATCAGTTTTACAAAATGTCTCTTACAAAGAACATATAAAATAAAATAACTGTCAGCTCAACCTGCTAGAACTCTAGAACACTGTTGGAATTTCTACATTTAAATGACTAGTTACTT
Organism: Rhizomys pruinosus; assembly: GCA_009823505.1. Classification (NCBI taxonomy): domain Eukaryota; kingdom Metazoa; phylum Chordata; class Mammalia; order Rodentia; family Spalacidae; genus Rhizomys; species Rhizomys pruinosus. Next base: position 4,224 of record VZQC01004387.1, read on the forward strand.
ATTTTTATACTCTGTCTTTTAAGTGTCAATAAGGCCTACAGTAATAAATGAAGTGCTGAGGATAGTCAAAGTACCAAAATAAAAGTCATGTTAGTTTAAACTTAACCCATTTCCTTTGTTTTTTTTTTTTAATTAATTTATTTTTTTTTATTTTTGATGTTTTTAGTGTATTCTTTTTTTTTTTTTAATTTATTTCTGTATGTGTATCAATCTGTTACTGTCTGCATGCAGTTGTGCACCCCGTGTCGTGCACTGCCGCGGAGTCAGAAGCAGGGTTTGGATTCCCCTGGGGTGGAGTTCTCCTGGAATTGGGAGTTTCAGGCGGTTCTAAGCCGCAATGTGGGTGCTGGGGATCGAAACCGGGTTCTCTGCAAGAGCGGTTTTGGGTCGGCGCTGTCTTAACTGTTAGCCCATCTCTCCAGCCCTGTTTTGTGTATTTCATACAAAAAAATCTTAATCAAATTTAAACCACCTCCCCATCCACACCTCCCCCCCCCCCACTCCACCCCTACCCATCCAAGATCATTCGCATAATTGTCTGAAACTTTCTCATTTTTTTGTTTTTTTTTTTCAGGTGGCTTGCAAAACATATAGGTGATATCTTTGAGTACAGCATTCCTAATGTAAAAACTAATTTGCAAAGCAGATGTGGCCCAAAACCCACATCATCCATGGGTCCTATTTCTGTCCAGCAGGGTGGGCTTGTATGTCAATCAAGTTGCGTCCAAATGATGTCCAGACTATGTTGTGTAGTTTCACCATTCACCCCAATCGTAGCCCTACATTCTACCATGCCCACTCTTCACAGACTGTCCTAGGCTTAGACAAGGGGGCACAGGTGGATGAAAAACAAAAAAGTCTACTTTCTCTAGAGCTGTTGTATGGTCTCTAGTTAATTCTTGCTGTTTTCTTCATGGGCTGCCAGCTTGTCCGGGCATAACCTTTCGATTCCTACTAATGAAGCACATCAATTAGATATATAGGTACTAAACAGTATAATATATAGCATTTCGGTCTTCTTACTAATGAAGCACACACCATTAGATATATATAGGTATTTAATACGTACATAATTGTTATGGTGAGTTACTTTGGTATAGACACAATATTTGGATGGTATGTAACCATGTATTACATTTTATTCTGTTAAGTATGGCAGGGCTTGTGTGGCTTATAACACTCTACCATTATGCGGCTGTATAGCTTGTGGCATAAGAAGGTTATTCCTCCAAGGAGACAGCTAATAGCCAATTGATTTGGGATAAACAGACATATGGTGCCATTGCTGCACAGTATTTCAGGCAGGTGAAGTGTAGCTTGAGGGTCCGGCAGGTTGTGTAGGTGTGTATAGGGAGGGGTGAGGGCGGCAGCTTAGCTGGAGGGTGTCTATTTTTTGTAGCTGGTTAGCTGTGGTGTGTGTTGTGTTGTGAGGTTTGTATTTGTAGCTTGTGCTGACGGAGGAGTCTTCTTGATTCGAGGAGACCAATATTTGCTTCAATGATTTAGTGGCCTTTGGTAACACCTTCTGGCATTCCAGAAGTGACCTCGTACACTTGTAAACGTGCAGTATCATACATCGTCTACAACTGTTAATGTCATGTCTTCAACAGCAGGGCCTTATCGCTTTCTTAATTAGTATGTGGTAGCCTCTTTATTGATGTGCTTGTGATTAGGAATTCAGCGTTAATAAACATTGGAAACCTGCTCTGTTTATTTTGAATAAAAAATGAGAAAAACTGGAATATTTTTAATATTTATTTTGCTTGCCTGTTCAACAGAGAGTCATGTATGACATAAAACATCACAGATAATAATAGGGAGAATATTTAAAGCATGTGGGGCACAAATCATAGCAGGTTTTGTTAATCTGCCAGTAGCGTAGGTGGAAAGACGTGGGGTTTTGGAGGTGTCCCAAAGTTAATCTTCACAAAGTCATGTCAAATTTTGAACTACATCATATACTGTAAATGAATCGAAGGTGGCTATAAGGTATTTGTCCTTTTAGGCTAAAAGGTTGGAATTAGTCCCTAACTAATATGGATATTGTAGAAAAAAAAGTTGAATGGATGAAGTGAGGAGGTACATATTTTACTGTTATGGTTGCAATATCTATTACAGTAATAATAAATATTTCCATACAAAAGTGAGTTTCAAAGATTGAAATACATTAAAATTTAAAAATTCTATGCTGAATAAACACAATTCAATAAAATGTTTTCATGTTCTATAAAAATATTACTGTGCTAAAACAAACAATTTAGTACATTTTATGATAAATTGAAACATTCCCTATGGATGTATTGAGGTACATATATACAATTGATAATGGGATATATATGTAGAAAGATATTTACTTAGGATTATATAGCATGCTATTATTATGGAATGTTTATTTAAATGATATGTTCTACTGTTATTCATATTACATTATTTGATAGCAAGACTACAAAGCCCATATTTAATGATCATTTTGCATACTAATATATTTATATTTGATACTGTAAAATTTGGCTGCTCTGTAATATTGAAAGTGGTGATTTCGGGCTGGAGAGATGGCCTAGCGGTTAAGAGTGCTGACTGCTCTTACAGAGCACCCGGGTTCGATCCCCAGCACCCACAAGGCGACTGAGAACTGTCCATTACTCCAATTCCAAGAGAACTCCTGTTCCAGGGGAATCCAACACCCTCTTCTGACCTCCGCGGTATTGCACGACATGGGTGCACAAACCTACATGCAGATAGTACATACATACAGAAATTAAAAAAAAAAAAAGAAAGAGGTTATTTCTGGGGTGTGAGCAATGGCTGAGTGGTGAAGAGCATTGACTGCTCTTGTAGAAAACCTAGATTTGATTTCCTGTTCCTAATAGCAGCTAACAACGTTCTGTAATTCCACTCTCAGGGGATACATCTCCCTCTTTTCACATCTGTAGGCATTGCACAACAATGCTGTACTTACATGCAAGCAATACACTTATAGACAGAAGAAAAAATAATTATAACAAAATATCAAAAACAAAGAAGTCATTTAATTTGAAAGTAAATGATAAATTTTCTTTCTCCTTTTATGATTGCTTCTTATTATGAACTGTGATGAGAATTGTTTCTTGTTTAAGTATTTGTGTTTTTATTTTCATATGCCCTGTACCAGAAAACTATTCAAGCACATAACCTCTTTTCAGATTGCCTTAGGAGCAACAAAAATCCCTTCTGTAGTAATAGACTTTTTTTTTTTCCCATCAGTAGTATGGAATGTTGTGATTTCTCTTGCCAGGAAGAAAATTGATCCCAATTTTGACGTAATGCTAAGAACAAGCCTAAAACTTCAGAAAATTACAGCCTGAACCAACATACAATGATTCTCATGAAAACAAAGCTTCTGAATAATACAGTTAGCTGCCTGGATTTTATCTGTTTTTGAAATAAACATCATACAGTAGCCACAATCTATGAAGGTTGTACAGCCAGGGTTATTTAGAGGAAACCTTCATGAATATGATTTTATTAGTTGTTTATGAAAACAAAGCTTATAACAAAACCACAAAGACAAAGAAAAATTGCTGACACTAAAACATGTGTAGCAGGATTTACAAAGTAAAATTCCTTCCATTTGTGTAGTAGGGAATTTTGTTTGTTTGTGTGTCTGTTTGTTTGTTTGCTTGAGATGTCCTTTTGTTTTGGAGAATCCCCCTGTAGACCCAATAGACGTGGAATTCACTATATAGACCAGGGTGACCTCCTTTTACAGACATACTCCTGACTCTGCCTCCAGAATGATAAGATTAAAGGCTTATACCATCATGCTTAGCAGAGGTCATTTTATTTAAATATACTCAAAATAACATGTGAATATTTTTTGCTAAATTTAATGAAAAACTGTCAGGAGTCAGTTCTATCTGTCTACTTTGTGAGTATATGAGTTCAATCCTCAGGCCTGGCAGCAAGCACATTTACCCACTGTGCCGTCTTACAGGTCGTCTTATAATCTTTCAAAATCCACAACATATTACTGTTATATACAGTCATTTTACCATTCAATGATACACAAAATCTTCTGGCCCCTACTTAAGTGTACCCACTGATCAAAAAGTCCAGTTCTCCCTCCTCATTGTAGCCTCTGGCATAAACCAATGTATAGTCAAATATTTGAGGTAAAAATTGAAAAGAGCTCATATAAATATTTGGAGATTGTTTGTTTGTGTGTGTGTGTGTGTGTGTGTATGTGTATGTGTGTGTATGTGGCTATCTTACAGTCCCTCTATGTCACAAAAGACAGATTCCATTGTTTATATGCCTTAATAGTTTATATTTTATGCATTTATTCCACTTTTACTTATCTATCAAATCTTATTCTATTCTCAAAATAATTCCAATATCATTTAGAAAATTGGGCCAAGCATGATGGCACACGTCTTTAATCCTAACACTTAGGAGGCAGAGGCAGGCGGATCTCTGTGAGTTCAGGGCCAGCCTGGTCAGCTTGGCCCAGGACAGCTGGAGCTACAGGGAAGACCCATGTCTCATAAAAAAAAAAAAAAAAAAAAAAAAAAAGAAAGTAAAGATATATTTACTTATTTGAGCTTCTTAGCCACCATTCATTTCATATCCATTTATTAAATTATTGAACTAAAAATGTAAAGTAATACTTTGGATTCTTACAGATTTTTGGTTGAATTAATGAGTTAATTTATACATTTTGCCTCATTTATCAAATTTTATAAACTGCACTCTTTGATAATTATTGACCATCCAAGGGAAAAAAATCTATTTATATAATAAAGCGTAAAACGTAGAGTCAATGCCTGATTGAATAATGAGTGGACAACATATGCCTTGCTCATAGATATGATAGACCACAAATATTATAAGTCACTATAAGTATGAAATTTATATTTACAGTTAGTATTATGCCTATCAAATTGTTTGTTTATTTTGGCATGGATAAATATATAATTTTTCTGTTTTTACTTTTTTTTTTTACTTTTTTAATTTGAATATATTTTATTACTTTTAATATATTTTATAAATTTTTCAGCATTTTATTTAATAGATTCTCATCAAATTTAGACCCTCTCCCCATCTGCTCTCCTTCATACCCTCCCCCACTGGATTTGATGCATTTTTGACTAATATGTTTTTTTTTTTTTTTTTTTTGCCTGGTATTTGAGACAGGGTCTCCTGTAGTTCAGCGTCCTCGGAACTCACTTGTGGAACCAGGCTTGCTTGAACATCACAAAGATTCCGCCTGCCTCGCCTCCCAAGTTCTAGGATTAAAGGCATGCGCCACCACGCCCGGCATCATTTTGACATATATGTTAAAGTTGATCTGGTCAAGAATTTGTATTCTGATATTCCTTGGTGCAAACTTGACTCTAGTCAGACTATAGTAGCTTTAAAATAATGCAATGCAAATTAAAACCACTTTAAGATTTCATATTATCCTGGTAAGACTGACTATGATCAAGAAAACAAATGATACCAAATGCTGGAGAGGTTGTGGGAAAAGGGGAACACTCATCCACTGCTGGTGGGTGTTGGGCTCTAAAGGCTCTCGAAAAGTGTGGTCTGTTGGAAATCTCTAAGCCTGGCTTGAGTTTCACTGACTGTCCTCTGCCTACCAAATAACTTCAGCAAAGGAGTCTTGTAAACCATTTTAACTACAAAGGTCACTTTGACCACGAACTGAAAAGGGGAGGAAGATAAAGGGGAGTTCTGATAGGCTCAGAGGTACTTCCCTACTTGTGGACAGCTCGCGATCAGTACCTGTCTCCCATTAAGTTCTATGGAATAATCATTACATACGGCCTGTGTGCTACCTGGCCCTTTGAAACAATTGGCTGCCCACTCCGCACCATGGAAACATCTTTGTGGTTTTTGCCTTTATAAACTGTAGTGTTACCCACAATAAATGAGACCTTGCTTGACTTGGCTCCCCGCTGCGTCTGATTATCTCCTGGGACAGGGAGGCTGCGGAAAGGGTGAGCAGACGCACCTGACCCTCCTTGATCCAGCCAGTCCCGCGGGTCTGGGTCCTGGGCTGGCTAAGACCCCCCATTGCGACCCCCGCAGTGGGAATGCAAACTTGTGCAACCCCTATGGAAAGCAGTGTGGAGAACTCTTAAAAAGCTCAAAATGAACCTTAACCCAATCATGCTACTTCTGGGTATTTACACAGAAGAATCTTCATATTGCAGTGATATGTGCACAACCATGTTTATTACAGTTCTTCAAAATAGCAAAGAACTGGAAGCAACCCAAGTATCCCTCCATTAATGAGTGGATAATGAAAACGTGGGACATCCACACAATGGAGTTCTATGCTGCAGTAAAGAAAGACAAATACCGGTCTCCCTGAGTCAAGCAAGATTCCACCATCAGCACCAGCTACACCCCGCCTGCCTGGAAATACTGTGCAGCAGAGGCAGCCTTATGCCTCTATATACCAAACCTAATTGGCTATTGGCTCTCTCCTTGGAGGAATAACCCATGGCTGATGCCACAAGCTTACATCCTCTACAGGTTAGGAGGATGTTATAAGCCACAGTAAGACCCTGTCATATTTAACAGGAAAAAAATGTAATTCATGGATTGACATATCATCCAAACATATGTGTCTATACCAAAGTAACCAACCATAGCTATTAGTGCTCTTTAAAAACCTATATATCTAATTGCTTGTGCTTCATTAATAGGATCAAAAGGTTATTCCTGGACAAACTGTCAGCCCATGAAAGGAAACAGCCAGATTTGACCAGAGTCCAAGACAACAGCTCCAGAGAGAGTGGACTGTTTTGTTTCTCATCCACCTGTCACCCTTTCCTAATCCTAGGGAACAATCTGCGGAAGAGGGGGCGTGGTAGAATGTAGGGGCTGCGATTGAGGTGAATGGTGAAACTACAGCAATGTAGTCTGGACACTCCTTTGATCAACTTGATTGAACATACAACCCCTCACCCCCTGCTGGATGGTGGGGCTGTGGGGGTTTGGGCACAACAGCCTGCAGATTGGTTTCATATGAAGGATGCTTGTACTCATGGATCATCACTTATAGCTAAAAAATAAAAAAAAAAAAAAACTGAGAGAAAGATGCAGGACAGTTATGGCAAAATGCATGATCTGGGATGGGGTGGGGTTAGGGGGGAAGGGAAAGGGAAATATGCCTTATCTGAATTGGAAAACGATGTATAAAATGCACAAAGCACCAATAAAAAAAAAGAAAGACAACATCATAAAATTTGCAGGTAAATTGATGGAATGAGAAGGTGTTATGCTAAGTGAAGTAATAGTCCCAGAAAGACAAATAACATATGGTGTCTCTCATTTGTGTATCCTAGCACCAAATTCTTATATGTAAGTCAAGCCTCATGCTACTGTAGATATAACTTGAAGTCTGTGTCTCTATTCTCCCCAGTTCTATGATTAAGGAGAAAGAATCAGTCTCTTCTTTGACAGTATATTAAAACATACATCAATTTATGAAAAAAAAAGATTCTTTGCCACCAGGGTGGCTCAAGTGAGTTCAGTCCCCAGGTCACACAGTGGAAGAAGAGAATTGAATCCCAAAAGTTGCCTTCTGACCTCCAAGCAGGGACATGTGTGCTCACACTCACAGAATAACCACAACACATGTTAAACTTTAACAAAGGCCATCAATGAGAGGAAATTAAGCTACTGCCTGAAGTTCTAGGTGAACAGAGTACAGATTTGGATATAACGTTTTGCAGGCAACTGGCATTTAGATGAACGACTACCTCTCTGAATTCATAAAATATTCAGGGGTAAATCAAACATGTCAGAAAAATACTACTGAAATTTTTTTGGACAAATTTGTAAACTATATCTTTGTGTACAGAAAAATGTTTTTAGTAGACACTGTCGATAAAATTTTGTGAAAATAAATACTTCTGAATAAAATAATAAATAAAATAATGAAAAATAATTAACAAAATTTCCCAATTATGGTCAGAGAGATGTTTCAGCTAGTAATGGTGCTCACCACAAGTATCTGAGTATTTGAGACCAATTCCTGAAATTTGTATATATACAGCCAATGATGGTGGTGCTCATCTGTAATCCTAGCACTCCCACAGTGAGCTGTGAGTCAGGGAAAGGAGAATAAGCCAGTAGCTCATGGGGGAGATCAGATATCCTGGAGTAAACATAATGGAAGTGGAAGAAAAGACTTGCCTCATCAAAGTGAGAGCAGACCCTTGAAGGTAGGCATCTTGATCTTTTTCTCTTTCCCGCTGTTTCTAGCTCTGTCTCTGTCTTTGCCACTCTCATCCATTTTAACAAACACATACACATACACACAGTGATAAGCAATTTAATAAATATCAAAACTGTTCACTAATTTTAAAAATGGCAAAAGAATAACTCTAGGAAGGTAGATTTTAGTATGGTTGATAACATATTTAAGGTCTCACTCTGAATATTAATTTAAATGTCAAAAATTCCTTGCAATTGGTCATTTTTTAATAAAATGGATGGTTAATGTGGTTGTTGATGGCAAAAACACATCAAGTTACATAAAAATTGAAAATCAGAACTTGAATTGCTTCTGTTGAGAAAAACAAATGACTTACATGATTTAATACAATTTCTTCTCTATCATCTTTGTCATTGTGGAGAGAGAGAGAGAGTGTGTGTGTGTGTGTGTCTGTGTGTGTGTGTGTGTGTTGTGATTAAACCCAGGACTTTATGATTGGCAGGGAAGTGCCTTATGGCTGGATCCTGAGTCACTTTCCCAGCTCCAGAATGTTCTATGGTTCAGGAATTTCTCATTCTCTCTCATGAATATAGTTTAAATTGTCTCAATATGACACCAAGTCAATAGAGACAATTTAATATCAATAAATTAATATGCCTGAGTTATTTATAATTTAATTTTTATATTGAAATCCTAAACATAATATCTCAGAATGTGACTATAAATAGAATTGTTTCAAGTAATTATTATAAACTAAACATAGTAGGATAATTTTTTATTGCATATAACTTATATTATCAGATGAATTGCTTTGTTTTCTCTTCATACATAATTTATTTCTCAAACATGCATACAGGCATATATAATCATTATTTTGATTAGCTCATTCTTTCTGGCAGTGTTTCCTGCTATCCCCTTATTCACAACAGCCTTCGGGCAATAAAGTATACAAACAGCCTTTGAATAAGAGGAGGAACCCGTCCTTGTGTTTGACTGGCATTTTTATTTGAAAATGTGTGGCTACACTGCACACACCTGTGTGTTTCTGTTCTGAATCTCTAACTCTTCCAAACAGCATTCTAATGTTACTCTTTCATTTGTTGGCATATCCCTTGAATTTATCAAGAATGTTCTCTTAGTAAAACCATAGGGCTGATAACATCTTTATTGAAAAACAATACAATTACAGATAGGACCACAAGTGAAAAATTCCCATGAGTGTGACCTTTGTTAAGTGATTTCCTAAATAAACCATTTTCTAAGTTTGATTTTTTGTTTGTTTCTTTGTGACTCATGTTGCCCAAGGTGGCATAGAACTTATTTTTGTAGCCTTGAACACTGGATCCTCCTGTCCCTACTTCCTGAAGCCTGGGATTATAAACACATGCCACCATACACATTTTTAAATTTTATACTTTTTTTTTATGTATCAGAATGTCTCACTTCTCTGTCCCTAAAGTATATTTAGGTTGGGTCAGTTTTCCGATGGCTGAAACTTCTTACTCCTTGTCAGTCCCCGACAAGTACTTGCATTTTTGTTTGAGATAGTCTTATTATGTAACAATCTGGCTCAGCCTTAAACAAGCTAAGCCTGTCTCCCGAGAGGCATCTTACAGGTGCGCCTTTCACGCACAGCTTCCTTTACACAGCAACGTTTAAAAGGGTCTGAGTTTCTCTGTCTTTTTTTTTTTTTCCCTCTCAGTCTCTTTTTTTTCCCTTTTCTTTTTTCTATTTGTTTTCATTCTCCCCAGAACCTGTCCTCCCTGTCCCATCCCCCATTAGGTCAGGAGATAGAATACAGGATCTTGTTTGTGTGGCAGGCAAATGATATTCCCCAGCCCTCTTGTTTCTTATTCCATACAACATAGTATATTCCTGAGAATATGGAATTTACACCCAGAAGCCTGGCCTTTTTGTCTTGAAGACATGGGCAGCCTTCAGAGCTTTCTTGTGTAGAAATTGAAGACATAGCAGCCTGCAGTCAGGGCCATGATGTTAGCAGATCAGGATAGCAGACACCTGGTGCATAATAGTTATTCAGTACCCTGGTTTTAACTTTTCTGTGCCTCTGCCTATACCCTTCCTAATCCCCAAATAATCTCTTTTGATACGCCAAATTCACATTCCATTTTTTAAATTTTTATATTGAGATTTTTTTCAATCTCACAGAATAGTTTCCAATCAAGTCCAGACTCTCTCCCCCATCCATGACCTTCCAAACCCCCAGCAGCCATTATGTATTCTGCCATAGATGGCAAGTCTTATCCAGTTAACCATTTACACCCGTATGTCCTTATGTCTAAATTCATCCACTGTAGTGTACTCAGCCCATCGTAAGTAAGGTATACTCTGCTTCAACCAGTAGCAACCAGTCTCCAATATTTCCTAGTCCAGGACAGACCAAGCAACCACTTCTCTCTTCCTTTCGGACCGTTGTTTAACTGAGACTGCAAGTGTCCTGTGCTCCCAATGCCAAAAGTTCACATGTGCAGTACTCCAGTGGCCTGAAAGCCTCCGTTCCCCTGTGTTCATAAACCAGCCCTGGCTCCCACTACCCTAATCCAGTCTCAGGAAAGGTCCTTGAGCAGTGGGTGGTTGAGGTTCAATATAGAAATCTCACTCAGGGACGAATACTCAGAAGTCTCTTATTCTTTAAAACATGGCCAGCTCTGACCCTCTACCCTCATCTCTGGTTTAAAAGGAAGCTTCATTGGTGAGGGCTGAGTGATGCATTATTTTTCTCTCTACCCCTCGTTATGCTCCATGAGCCTTAGGTGTAGAGGTTCAACTGTACATGGTGTAGCTGTTTTACATTTAATTGAAAATCTTTCAGATGTTTATTTTACGGTAAGAAAATTCATTTGCTACAGATATGACAGAACTAGGGTTTACTCTAGAATCTATGTATTCTCCAGCCATGTATGTTTGGGGGAGTTTACAATACCACCAGTGAGTTTGCTCCCATTGACAGTGTTTTAAGTCCAATTAGGCAGATGTTGATTAGCTCCCAGATAACAGTGCTAATACTGCACCAATAGGAGCAGCTTGTCCCGCCAGTTGCTATAGTTATTAGGATTTAGAGCTTGGTTAGTGTGCTGGATAGCTTTACTGTCAACTTGACACACCTCAGTTGAGGGATCCTCAACTGGAGAATTACCACCATTGAGTACTGGCCTTTGACCACATCTGAGGAGTATTTTTTTGGTTGTTGAATGATGTTGAAAGGCTCAGCTCATTGTGGGTGGTGCCACTTCTGGGCAGAACATTGTGTATCGTATAAGAAAGGCTGGTCATGGGTCAGGGGAGCAAGCCACTAGGAAGCATTCCTCCATAGCCTGTGCTTCAGTTCTTACCTCCAGGTTCCTGGCTTGAGTTCCTACCTTGGGCTCCCTCAGTGATGAACTGTGGTCCTGGAGATTTTAGCAAAATAAACGCTTCCATCCCCAAGTAGGTTTTGATCAGATGGTTCTTTCATAGCAATGGAGAAACAAGCTATATTATTTTGGACATATTGATTGTCCATTTCCCTTAGCAGTTTCCATGTTATCATCTAGGGTTAAGAAAGCTAAACTTGATGTAGAAATCTTCCAGGCAAGTAATCTAAGTATGTCCTGTCTTCGGCAGTAGGGACTTACATATTAGTTCTGGGAGATAACCAAGAGCTTTGGCAGAGCCTGTACTTTTTGGGGATTTTCCTGGACTACTCTCAACAACCACTCAAAGTCTCTTTTGTCTGATAATCTGTTCCTTTCCAATGAGCCCCAGTTGTACATATGTACATATGTACACGTATATATGTATATATCAATGTTAGACCCTGTATATGCATTTCTTATGGGGTTACAAAGGCACCACATTACCCTCTGGGTTACCTAGGCTGCAAGTTTCATTCATCTCTACTCTTTTTCCTCCCACTTGATCTTCTTCCTCCTTCCCCAATCCAGCACCCCTGTTATCCCCACTCACTCACCAAGACAACCACCCACTACCCCCCTCCTAACTCCCCCTGCACTCACTGTGATCCTTTGCATGTCCCATAATCCTCTGCCCAGCTGAACTCTTCTTATTTTACCACATACCCTTGACAACATCTGCTTCCTTCTAATCCCATCCTTTGGGTTCTTTCTATTCATTTATCTCCATGAATCATTTCCATTTTCCTGGCTCCTGGTATTACATCAGGATATATACTCACTTATAAGGGAGTGGTCCTACAATCTGCAAATGAGGGAAGACATACATTACTTGTTCTTGTGTGCTTGTGTTACTGCACCTATTATAAAACTCTGTAGTTCCATCTCTCTGCCTGAAAGTTTCAAAATTTCCTCTTTACTTACTGCTGAATAGAAATCCATTGGGTAAAGATACCACGTTTTCATTATCCATTCATCACTTGAGGGATGTTTAGGTTGTTTCCATGTCTTAGGCTCTGTGAGTAGACCAGAAACAAACATGGGTATAAAATATGACATTTTCTTTGGTTATCCCAATGAGGATTATACCATGATCAGATGAAGAAATAAAAATAGCTAAGAAACAACTTTTAAAAGCACTCAACTCCCTTCAAAATTACAGAAATGCAAATAAAAACCACTTTAAATTTCATCTTATCCCAGTCAGATTGGCTATGATTAAGAGAATAAGTGATTCCAAATGCTAGTCAAGGATGTAGAGAAAGGAGAACCATGATGTTTAGGTTTTAGGAGTTTTCATAGTTTTTAAACAGGATCTCCCATAGCCTGGAACTAACAATGTAGAACTAAAGACATGTGTCACCTTTAGTGACATGATTTGTTCTTGGATTTTTACTTCTAGAAAACAAGGTCTTGCACAGAGAATTGACAATGTGATTACACAGAAAAAGACAATCATTTACAAAAAAAGAGGTTGGTGTTAAACAAAGATCAATTGTACACACAGCTTAAATTTGGATTCTTAGGTACTAGAAGTGTAAGAAAATAAACATGTATTCATAAAAAGTCCATCACCATATATATAATATTATATTTATATATATTAATGTTAATATATAATTACCATATGAGTGTGGGGCTTGGTGGTATACTTCTTTAATTCCAACACTCATGAGACAGAAGCAAGGAGATCTCTGTGAGTTCAAGACCAGCATGGTCTACATAGCAAATTCCAGGCCAGCTATTGTTATAGGGAGTCCCTGTCTCAAAAATAAAAATAAAAATAAAATGATGATAATAATGATTACAAATAACTTTAGGAGAGAGAAGGTAAACATGTTTAGTAGCTAATGCTTCAGAGTTTGTATAGAAGGTAAGCATGTACAGTAGTCAATGATTCAGAGGCTGATTCTGGAGGGTTGCCACATGTTCAAAGCAGTCTGTGATATGAAGTGAAGGTAGTGAATTCCTTTTTGAGCTCCTTCACAATAAACAGAAAAGAGAAAGAATAAATAAAAATAGAGAAAAATAATTAAAATAAGAAACAAAGAAAGGAAGAAGTAAAACTGGATATAATACACCTTTTATGCTGGAAATGAAGAGAGGTGTACTATAAATCTAAAAAGAGTTAGGAGTACTATCATTTTCTAAATTATTTTAGCTATGTTAATTTTTGAAAATTGTATTTTAATATTATAGCATATATTATATTATTATGTCACTTAATCTGTGAAATAAACTAAATATTATATTAGCCAAAAGGAAAAGTATTTCCTTTCTCCATATATTAGTATTTTGTATTGATACACAAGCAAGTGTGGGGTGTGTGTGTGTGTGTGTGTGTGTGTGTATCTTTTGTTTGGCTTTCTTTTGAGACAGGGTCTCACTATGAAGCTAGAGCTGGCCTGGAAGTACCTAGATAGAATACAGAGGCCTCAAATTCACAGAGATATACTTGTCTTAATTTTGTCCCAATATTTGGGCTGATTATATTTCTCTGGAATTTTGGAATTACAGATGTGCACCACCACATCTGACACTTTACTTCTATTCCAGCTGTTACACTATTATAGTCAGGCATGTGTTGCTAGCACCTTTTCTGCTGAGGCATCTCTCTGAATCCTCAGTTGCAAAATTTTCTTATTTTTAATTTCTTTTTAATATATGATGTGTCATAATTTCCACAAACCATATATATTATAAATGAATACTTTGAGGTTCTGCATTTTTAATTCTAGCCACCACAATGATGTATATAATAAAGCAATATATATTATTTTTTCAAGTGGCATATACATTTATATATATATATTATATACTATATATATATATATTATATATATATATTCTATGGCACGGTGGTTATTAAGGCTAAAGCCACTAAATAAAAAAATACATAAATTAAAAATACTTCGGGGCTAGAGAGATGGGCTTGTGGTTGGGAGCACTGACTGCTCTTGCAGAGGTCCCAGGTTCCATCCCCAACACCCACATGGCGGCTGAGAACCATCTTTAACGCCAGTTCCAGGGGGATCCTACACCCTCTTCTGACCTGCTCGACATTGCACTACATGGTGCACAAACCTACATTCAGACAGTACATTAATACAAATACAAAAAAAAATAAAAATACTTCATTGCTATGGTACATAAATGATCATCTAAAACTATTGGAAGTTATAATTGCTTTGCTGGTAGAAGTTTTGGCCTCAGTGCTTGAGAAAGGGTTAATGAGCTGTGTAGTTCTTTGTGAAATTTTGAATAGCTACAAAAATTTCTCAAAATAGAACACAAATAATGTTTCATTTTTGAAAAAAGAACATTTGTTTGTAGTTTCCTTCTCATGAATCATTGCAAAGATCTACACTCATTTTATGAAAGATTTTTTTCTAGGTTTGTTATATTTGAATTGTAGGAGTAGTATAAGATTCGTCATTTCCCCTCAGTCAAGTTGCTGTGTCATCACCAAAGCTTAGACAATACTGAAATCTCTTGTCAACATCCTTATGATAATTGGGTTATCCTCAAGTGCATCATTCTTGGAAACACACATACACACACACACACACACACACACACACACACAGACATTTGTTCTCTCATCCTAATGGAACAACTCCTCCTGTTTTCAAGATTTTCCATGTGCTTTCAGTACTTCAGTCCCATCATCAGTATCCATATCTAATAATTACCTTCTTATTTCCAAATTAGTAGCAGTTATAATTAGTTTCTAAATTCCTAGTCTTTTTGATGTGTTGATACACAAATATTATTAATGACATCCAAAATATGTCATTGCCAGAGTTTTATTTCCAAGATCTATCAGGACAATAATTATTCATGGCACTACCTGCAAAATAAACCTCATCAATAAGATTTTAGGTCAAAATAATTCCTTTCATAATCACAAATACTTAGTCATGTTATTCAAATCAAAATAACAGTAAAATAGTTCTTTACACTATTAGGCTGAAAATCATTTAAATTTCTTATTAATGTCTCTGGCTTTGAAGAAAGAAAAAATATCAAACCAAGTATAGGAATATGGAAGAATCAAAACTATACATTTCTGGGGCTGGAGAGATGGCTTAGCGGTTAAGAGACTCTCTTGCAGAGGACCCACATGGCGTCTGAGAACCGTCTGTAACTCCAATTCCAGGAAAACTCCACTCCAGTTCCAGGGGAATCCGACACCCTCTTCTGACCTCTGTGGCATTGCATGACACGAGTGAGTGCACAGACCTCCATGCAGACAGTACATTCATACACCTAAAAATAAATAAAATAAAATAAAACTATACATTTCTATTGTTGTCAACTCAAATAAATTAATATTTTCAAACGCCCTGTTAAAGAGAACAATCTGATCAGTTGTGACATACTTATGAGGACATTCCAGCTTCACTTAGAGTTTTTGTAAATTCTTAATCTAATTTTGCCATAATGGCAGTCTTAAAATGGGGTTAAAATATCCTTTCTTTTTCTAGTTCCTGATAACTGGTTTCTCAACTAGGTCTAAAAAATTTACTGAGAAAACATGGAGATATAACATATATAGGAATGTGAAAATTCATTTATTTTAAATTATATTATAGAGAAAAAGGAAAATATAATCAAAACAGAGTATTTGTAGATAATGACAATCTGTATTAAAATTTATATACATATAAGCAAGAACTCTAGGAAAATATAAATTATTTAGATGTGATGTAAATTTGTAGAAACACCCCACTACATAAACTCAAGATTTAGTATAAATAAAATTAATATGGCAATCAAGAGAACTTCTTTCTTTCTTTTTTCATTTTTTTTTATTTTTTGGTCTTTTCAAGACAGGGTCTCCCTGTAGCCCCAGCAGTCCTGGAACTCACTCTGTAGGTCTGGCAGGCCTTGAACTCACAGAGATCCGCCTGCCTCTGTCTCCCGAGTGCTAGGATTAAAGGCATGTGCCAAGATGCTCAGCAAGAACTTGTTTCTTAGTGAAAGCATAAACAAATAAAAAATTCATTATGGAGAGTTCTAGGAAATACACATGCACTAATGTGATTATTTTTTCTAAAATGAATTGAAATTGAAAGGTCAATCTTGAGGGTCTTTTTAAAAATTTTCTTTTCAAATTGGGTTTTTATAAGGTTTTTGCTAACTTCATACAATTTACTTCGATGGAGATTAGATAATCACACCTATTTGCACCTTTTCCCAGAGCTACCCCACTCAACTATATATATATATATATATAATATGAAATACAAAAATATTATATATATATATATATATCTATATAATAGAGAGGAGTTCTGGTTTGGTGTGCCCAATATCCTTCATTATGGGTGGCTCTACTTGTCTCACCAAAGCCTCATTCTCTATAGGAACTATTTTCTCTTTCCTCCCAAGATCCGATCATCTTCTTGTGGGCATCCACACTTCTGACTTATCTGACTCCTCCTCAGCAATTATCCCTGAGTCTTAGGAGACAGAGATTGAAATAGATGTTTTATGCTGGCGGATACACATTCTGCATCCCATCTCTTTTTTATGTACCTGCATATTGGCCAATTGTGTGGGTTTGTGTTAATCTCCATCTGGTGGATTAAGAAAATTCTCTAGTGAGACTTTAGAGATGTATTTATCCAGTGTGTGAATATTGTGATGAGAAATGTTTTCCACTGAGGGTATAACGTGTCTGCAAGAGACCACTTCATCTTCTGCAGTTTGAAGCCAGATATGGCACAGCTAGTTTTGTAATGGTTCTGCCCCACCCTGTCCATTCCAAATACTGTTTTTATTTTTTTTTCATGATAGGTGAAAGGTATACCTGATGGGAGTATGAAGGTTCAGATTTATAATATAGTAAGAAGTTACACTTGTCTAGGGATGTGGCAAATATGGGGCTTTTTGCTAGGAAATATGACCTCTCAAGCCATGTGTGTTTTGAGTGTTATATTTCCTGACATGATTCCCTCCCATTGACCAAGCGTCAGTTTCGAATTAAAGAGTCTGTTTATACCACCCAAGATAAAAGTGTCACCGACTGCCCCAATAGAGAGATGTTGGAAAGGCATCATTGTGGTATTTGGCCTTCTTCACAGCAAGAATGTAAGTTTGTGCAGCCACTATGGAAACAGTGTGGAAAACCCTTAGAAAACTCCAAATGAGCCTGCCATTTGACCCGGTCATACCACTCCTGGTAATACACCCACAAGACTTTCCATCTTATTGCAGAGATACTTGCACAGCTACATTTATTGCAACTCTTCACAAAGCAAAAAATATGAATCAACACCAAATGACATGGCCGCCTCAACGGAGAAGTGGGTAGAGAAAATGTGGGTACATGTACACAATGGAATCTATGCAGCAGTAAAGAAAGACACAATCATGAACGTTGCAAGGTAAATGGATGTAGCTCGAAGACATCATGTTAAAAGTGAATTAACACAGTGCCCCCAAAACA
>VZQC01004390.1:0-16519 GCA_009823505.1 Rhizomys pruinosus
CCTAGCTGTTGAGAGTGCCGACTGCTCTTGCAGGGGACCCAGGTTCAATCCCCAGCACCCACATGGTGGCTGAGAACCGTCTGTAACTCCAATTCCAGGAGAACTCCAGTTCCAAGGGAACCTCCACGGTATTGCACGACATGGGTGCACAAACCTACATGCAGACAGGACATTTGAATAAATAAATAAATAAATAAATAATTTTAAAATAGATAAATAAAAATCTCTATATATTATGATAATTATGTAAAAAAAATCTGGACAATTGTGGAAGTGGGGGGATTGTGGAAAGATTGTAAGACCCAAGACTGATGCATGATCATAAGGAAACAGAACTTTCAGGCCTCTTGCATACATATGGCATACATAAAACCCTTGCTAATTTAATCAGAGGCCCCAAACTTAGCCGAAGAACTATTGTGACTGTTTACTGCTGAGTGAGGGAGAATTGATCTTCTTTAAGGGACTGATAATAGATAGACTCCAGTGGACATCTGAGTACTCAAAAGTCACCCAATAGGCCTTAACATATAGGAAAGAATGCAAAAACTCTTGTGGAGTTGGCTATAGGGAAATGTAGAATCGGGGAAAATTCAAATATGTTTAAGATAGTGTATGAAATGCACAGAAATTCAATAAGATATACATTGAGGAAAAAAGAGAAAAAAATAGAATAAAACATACCAAAAGTTACAGGGTCTTTGGTAGCACACTTTATTTCTAATATGAAGTATATGATAAGTATTTGTTAAGTAAATAAGTAGATTCTTCGTTATTCTTATTTTAGCAATTTTTGTAATGAGTAAATGTTACAATCTTCTTAAGAAAAAGAAATTGGTAAAAGAGCAATACTGGTCAGTAGTGTTAGCTATAAGGATTTATTTATCCTTTCCCAAGGTTTTACTATTCCCCACAGCCTAAAATCAATAGTAACCAATCATACCTACTTAATATATATAAGACTTATCACCCAAATAATTGTGTATATTGCTTTTGAAATATTGAGGGAATCATATTCTGATCTTTTATATATAGGTTGCATGTTTAACAACATAATTTTTTGAAAATGATGGGCTATGAAGTCAGAATTTCTTAATTTTCCCTATTGTTTTCGAGTTGTACATTATAAATACTGGCCACTGTCCTTGAGATATGTGACCCACTGGTTTTCTTACAGTTTAAGCATGGCCACCTAAATAAATTTAGTTAAATATTTTATCATGGTGCTTCCATTGGATGCATGTGAGTTGTAATATTTTTCCTAATAATGTAACATCTCAAACACAGGTCCATGTTAACTAAACAGGTATTGACTTATTTTAACTTTAAAGTATGGCAGTTAACCTCAGTTAAAATAAGAAACTGATTCTGTAATTACCAGCTGGTAATTAAGTAGTGAGTGCATACTAAAGAACACACTATTCCAAGATGTGGAATGATTGTGCTAGTACTGAAATACATAGCCTATACATTAAGTATCAGTTAGTTTAAAATGATAGAAATAACTCTGTTTACTTCTTGCATATATTGTGACAGTGTATAGTGAACCATTAGCATCTCCTACAAAGTTATTCTCCTCTTCAGCTCCTCTATACTCTTCTTTCTGCTTTTAAATTTTCCTTTAAAAATCTTTAGTAGGTACCCATTAGCCTGGTTGTCATATGGAGGATGGCATGCAGTTTGATAATGTCAGAATAGTACATGCTTTGCATTCTTTTAGTTCAAGTATCCTGGGATTCCCCTTTTTTACAGACTAGAAATTAATTTACCATCTAGTTAATCATTTTAACTCGATGAGGATCTACATTGCTATGAGTTCCTAATACTACCACACCCTACTTATAAACTATAATACATAATATTTATGGAATTAATATATAAATGAGTAAAATTTTAAAATTTTCATTCAGTTAGATTGACATTGAATATTTTATGTTTTGCACAACTATCTCTCAAATTTACTCTAAAAATAGAAAGCAGGTCATAATTTAAAAATGGACAGTGCATAACTATGATGTGAATTATCAAAACATATGACAAACTCATGGTCAATGACCCACCCCCATGCCCCAGATATCATGAAAGCAGAGATGCAGTGGTTGAAAGACAGCTATTATTTGAAACAGAGACAAAAACAGCTTACATTTTTCAATAAAATTGTGGTTTGTACAAGCAGCTGTCAGTGTCTTTATTAATCACTGCAGTATCCAGGTGCTTGCATACCAAATGGAACTTGGGAGCTTCTACATTTTAAAAATTCATTACTATTTTTTATGATGTGACCAATAAGATCTAAATAAACCATATTTATTAATAGGGTTTTTACATCTAAATATGTGTATGTTTATACAGAAATACCTACTTTCCAGAGTGTAAAGGCTTTAAAGAAAAAAGACAACTATGGTTTTAATAGATTTACCTACTTGTTTAAATTATTGTTAATTTTAAATCCATGTAGAATCTTCTATGCCCACCTGGTAAGCTTATTTAACAGGTTAATTTATTCTAATCTTATATAATAAAAACAGGATTCAGGCAAACTATATTTGAACTGAGATTAACATAATGACATGCCTTTAATAGAAAGTCTTATCAGCTCCCTACAATTATCAAATGTTCTAATTTAACTGACAGTCAAACAATACAGAGGACAATTATAAAAATTCGAAAGTATTGTGAAAACATTTTTACTTTATTATAGTGCAGTCTTGGGGGGAAGGGGAGTCATCATCCTCTTGGCAAGATGGAATAATTTTGAACTTAAAATTTACATGTAACAAGGATCATCTTTTGATTTACGTGGGATTCCAAGATGAAATAGTATTTCCTACTTGTAATATACATAGTTGGGAAGGGTAAGAAATTAGCTTAAAAATAGGCATGTAGAGCAAATTTTGAGGGTGAAAAAAATACATGTTCATGGCTTTTGAAAAATGTTGGCACCCCATGTCATCAGAGGCAATGAGAGATTTTGCAAGACTAGAATGCCCCAGTCCAGGGTCTTCTTGCCTTGTTCCACTGCACAAGACAGAGTGAGAAAGGGGCAGAGCTTCTCCTAGTTTAAATCAGAAAACACTGAAAAGAGAAAATGTTGCCAATATTTAAGCTTGATAAAATAATAATAAAGAAAGGCTACTATGTAAGGAAATATGGTACCTGCATTGTCCAGTGAAATTACATAAAACCCAGAGTATTTAGGGAAACATGAAGATAGAAATAATAGCCCTGATATGAGTTGAATGTAAATCACTGGCACAGTTATGGTTAAGGGTATAATCTTATACAAGCTACCCAATCATTGTGCCTTAAGACCCTTAATTAAAATACCTTTCTAATATCTCCTGACTGGCTTTCTATAGGAATAAGAAGAGAGTTGGACAAAATACCATATAATAGCCCTTTCACGGCTTAAATGTTCTATAGTTTTATAACAGTCCGGAAGTGCATATATATGCACATATATAAACACAATGGTCCATTCAGTGGTACTCTTATGTACCTGTGTCTAGGGTTGTGCACTTGGAGCTAGATAACTTCTCAAGGAGCTAATCTATTAAGAAAACTGGTTCTTCTCCCCTTAGCATCCATTAGTTTCCAGAGGCTCTTCAACTTGAGGTGAACTCCTTTGAGATTTCCCCCAACCACCTCGGTGTGTTAACTTGGTTTTTATTATATTCAGGTCTTACGGACTACCATGTTGTGGAGATTTCACTGGAATACCTTCTCTATCATGTCTAGAATGCCTAAATTAGCAGCAGTTGGCCCTCTGGCTTTTATATTCTTTCCGCCCCCACTTTTGTAATGTTCCAGGAGGCATAAGAGTACAAATTGCATTGCTGACATGTCACTAGGGCCAAGCAATTCACAAACACTTTTTCTCTGCATTTGACCACTGTGGAACTATGTAATAGTCTCCATTCATTGCAAAAAGAAACTTCCTTGATGAGGGGTGATAAGTACATTTTTCAGTAATTATAAGGATACATATTTAAAATGTAGTAATGAATTACACTGATTGAGGGAAGTTACAAAATTATGTTTTTGCCTAGGGGTCTATACCACCTCCAGACATGTGGACTTAGCTGTGTTTACAGTTCTACACATGTTCCCTCCCACTGAACTCCCCTGACCTCTAATTAGACAGCTGTGGATTACCTGCCACTACTGGACTCTAAAGATAATTTACACTGTTATGTTTCATGTAGACTTTACAGAAACTGATAAGCTTTCCAATTGTATTTACTCCACAATGACACAAATTATAATTAATACCTGACTCAATACACTGTGTATATGAAGGTTATAATTGCTAAACGTAACTCTAAGTTACATATAAGTACATGTATAAAGATTTATATTTCTTTTAGTCACAGATAGCTCTCTAGAATGTGGCTTCTAACACACGCAAACTGTTAAGTACTGGTGGCCATGATAGTTGAGCTGAATTCAAATGACTTCATAGGTAGATAGATATCAAGGATAAAGTATTTCCTTTCATAAAATGAGTGGTCCTGTCCAACAAAGAAATACCTGTATCTTAAACAAATTTCAAATATTGTACTTAGTTCTTATGTGAGAAAAATCTTCTTTAAACTTATCTGAGAGTAGAATCTAATTTCTTTTTACATATGAACAAAAAGCTTTAATACAAATTTAATATACACCAAATTTTCCTGAACACAATACAACATAAAACAAGCAAACAACAACAAAAATATATTCATGCTATTATTCAGAACTGTGCAAGGAATTGTTAATTCTTGAAAAAATCAGAGGCTTCAAAGCAAAATGCTACAAATTATGTGAGCCAAAATGTATACATATTATCAGTCTGTTATTGTAGTTGTTACATACATGGTGTTTTATATACAGCTGTAGGTATATGTGGATTTCATTATGTTTTCTAGTAAAGTAATATTTTAGTATTTATGTGCGGAAGCACATGTTTTCACATACCTTGTTTTGTTAATTATTGTTTCTGCTATCTAATACTACATACCTATGTAATTTTTGTGCCCACATATGAATGTATGGAATTTATAGACCAATGAAAAATTATATTTATTTTATCATTATTTTAATTATAAATTATATACTCTATATGTTGGAAACTGTAAATATATAGTTTATATATATAGTAGGTATCAAATTATGGGTGTTTGATTTTTCTTACTATATTACCTACACATTGTGCTTTATGAAAGCAAAAGGGGAAATACAAATTATTTGTTACATAAAGAAGATATTGGCTCTAATAAAATTGAAAACCATTCCTTAAGAGAAATTCATCTCAAACAAAGAATACACTTTCTCTTATATCTAAAACAAGTAAATGGGCACTGTGCAAGCCCCTATCCTATAGGGTTAAAATACATATTTTTATTTTGACTGGTAGAGACACTTATGAAAACCTTTATGTTCTTTTGTGTATTTGGTTTCCATTCAATGCATATTTTTACTGAATTTTTGTGCATTTTTTGTAACA
The DNA here is from genome assembly GCA_009823505.1 of Rhizomys pruinosus. Classification (NCBI taxonomy): domain Eukaryota; kingdom Metazoa; phylum Chordata; class Mammalia; order Rodentia; family Spalacidae; genus Rhizomys; species Rhizomys pruinosus. Next base: position 5,486 of record VZQC01004390.1, read on the forward strand.
GATCTTAATCATATTTGGACCCCTCCTCCATCTGCATCTCCCATAGCCCACCCACAGGATGTCACACACTCTGCCCATGTATGTTAAGGCCAATCAAGTCAACTGTGCCCATGTATGTTAAGGCCAATCAAGTCAAGTTTGCGTACTCAGACGTCCCTTAGTGTGAGTCCATCCACTGGAGGCTGTTCAGCCTGACCAGTCATTCCCTTGCCCAGCAGTGATCAGCTGCCAACAGTTTCTCAGCTAAGGTTGGGGCATTTATTTTATTTTTTAAAACAAAATTTATTACATAAATACCCTTTCACAGAGTAATTATTCTGATTGCTAACTATGTATATATAAATCCTTTTAACTACGTATGTAGTTATTGCATTCGTATGCATCTCTTTATTCTATAAATTTAGATATTTAAAATGAGTAACTAAACTAATGGCATATATTTCCTAAAACTTTGATGCTTGATTTGCCATTATTTACCATGTCAGCTTTATCGTATTACATTTAAAAATCTGACTTCCGGAGCTGGAGAGATAGCCTAGCAGTTAAGAGCGCCAACCGCTCTTGCAGAGGACCCGGGTTCGATCCTCAGCACCCACATGGCGGCTGAGAACCGTCCGAAACTCCAATTCCAGGAGAACTCCAGTTCCAGGGGAATCCGACTGGATTTTTGGACCTCTTCTTCTGACCTCCGCGGCATTTCACGACAGGGGTGCACAAACCTGCATGCAGACAGAGCATTCATACACATACAAAAATAAATAAAATTATAAATAAATATAAAAATCTGACTTCCAAAGATTCCTATAAACTTTTTGCCCCTCATTTCACAAAGATTTTAAGAGCCAGAGGTGGTGGGTGAACAGAAGGCAACTCTTGTCTGGACACCACAAGGCAGTTGCACATATGAACTCACAACACCTGTAATAGCATGCACAAGACCTGTGCAAGCCCAACCTGCACAAAAACCCATCATGGACAGGAGAAGTGGGCAAGAAATCCCAGCTCTAACTGAGGAATAGGCAATTGATAGCTGCTGGGAGAGGGGAGTCAGTATTCTTCAAAGATTCAAGGTACACCAAGGTTTCCTAAATATAATACAACATAACACAAGCAAACAACAACCAAAATATATAAGCTCTCTTATTCAGAGCAGACACCAATGGATAGAGCCACTCCCAAGAGAACTTGATAAAGAAAAGAAACAGAAGATATGCAGTCAGGGGTGGCAGCAGAGCAGAGGGAGAGATAGGGAGGAGATCCAAATTTAATCAAAATACATTGCAAGAAAGCCTCAAAGAATCAGTCAACATGTTTTTAAAGACTTCTGTGCTAGCTATGTCATTGCAAGGTGAGCAGGCCTCCTGAAGAAGGAAAGACTTTGGAGGTCAGATGCTTTCTCATGCATAAGAATGCAAGCCTCCCCAAGATTGTGAACTTGACTATGATTCCTCTTAAAGAAAGGGAGGAGCTAGGTATCCATCAACCCTTCCTAACCAGCCAGCTCATCTCGACTGTATCAGAGGGAGGGGCTAAGGGCATATAGGCAGGAAATGCTAAGGGGTGGGTCTCTCCCTTCTGTTGCCATCTTGGGTGGAGGTCCATGAGCTCATGTGGGGACTTTGGATGCACAAGAGGGGAAGGACAGCACCAAAATCCTGGAAGTGACCCCCTCACCCTTTCGCTCTGCAAGCAAGCCCATTAAACTCTCTAGAATCTGATAAATTGTAGTTTTGGAGTCTCCTCATTTTGTCTTTCAGATTGCTGTAGTTGGAGGCAGACAGACTGGGACAGAAGGATTATTTATTTATTTATTTATTTATTTTTGTGTTTTTTTGTTTTTTGTGTGTGTGTTTGTTTGTTTGTTTGTTTGTTTTTGAGACAGGGCTTCCTTGTAGCTCCAGCTAGCCTGGAACTCACTATATAGACTAGACTGGGCTCGATTTCACAGACATCTGCCAGCCTCTGCCTCTCAAGTGCTGTGATTAAAGGTATGTGCCGCCGTGCGTCAAAACTGAATTTCTTAGAATAAGTTCCCATATCTGTAATTTTCCAGAGTATTCCTACTGCCTACAACTCTTTCTTCTATGTCTACACCGCAGCTCTAGCTTAACTCACAATTATACTTAATTACATCTTTTGTTATCAATTAGCATACAGTCCTCTGTACTTTTTTAAATTTTATATGTCCTTATTGAGAATGATATTTCTCCCTAGTCCTAAGCAAAGCCAGTTGCCCTGAAGCTCTGGTCACGAGCTTCTAGTAAAGCTACAAGTTTCCCCTGAACCTGGGCAGATCATTCTATACCCATGACCGTACTACTAACAACTACTTTTTAAATTTTTTTTCATATATTTTTATTTTTTACATATGAGTATTTTGCCTGCATGCATGTAAGTGTACCAATGCATGCGATGCCTGAGAAGGCCAGAAATCTCCTGGAACTGGAGCAAGGGACACTTGTTAGCTGTCATGTGGGTGCTGGGAACCTCACTGGAGTTCTCTGAAAGAACAACCAGTGCTCTTAGCCACTGATCTTTCTCTCCAGCCCCAAAGAAACAATTTCAAACCTGTTTTATTAGTTATTAATATCTAAGCTCAGTAAACACTTCTGATAACCAGAGAGGGTTGCTGGTAGTGAAAATCAACCACTTAACAAAAATCTTAAGTGTGATAACACTCTAAAAACTAGTCAGAATCTCAGTGTTTCCTGAGTAATTACAACACTCAGAATCCAGTGTCGATTCATTGTTATTGCTTACAGTCACTAATCGCTACCACAGCTATCTAATGTCTCATAACAAACTGCCCCATGCTAGAAACTTAAATCAACAAGTATGTACCTCAAATGTTTTCTGGGAGTTAGGAGTAGCTATGTGCTCAGATGTAAAGGCACAGAGGTTGCACCCTCTCTGACTGGAACTGCCTGTTCCAAAGGACTGATGGGCTGGCCACTCCACATCATAGGCTATAAGTAGATCTCAGTCCATCTCTCAACAGGAATGTGGGGGTGGTGTCATAAAAGGGCACCTAGGTTTTCCTCAGAGAAATATATACAATAAAGTACAGGTTTGTAGATCATAAAATCTAATTGAATACTTGTTGAACAAAAAAGCATGTAAAATGCTGATTTACAGAAACACAAATTAATTGTTCTTCTTATTAAAAGCAAGCTCAACCTTCCCATTCTTTCTAAGTTTCACAAAAGAGAAATATGTGAAGATTTCACAGGTTAAAAGATGATCAACCAAAGTAAAAGGAATGAAAATGTCTATAGTTGGCTACATGAGTTGGTGGAACGTATGTTTTGTGTTAAGCCAGAGGATTTAGACTTTCTATTCTCTATGACATCAGAGTCCTAGATCATACATGGAGATACAAATACTGTGATTTGTGTGAATAAGCACTCAAAACAATTTATGTAACTCCATTCAATCATTGAAAGAATAAGGAAAATTCAGTCACAATAAATGAAATTTTTGTTGTTTGAAAAAAAAGTGCAATGCAGAAGCAAGAACACATTTGAAGACCTTGCTTTGGAAGTCAGGTCCTGTCACTTCTACTATAGTTTGTTGGTGACATAGCCCAACCATGATAGAATCTGAGAGGACAGTACACAAAGGCACAAATCCTGGGAAGGACATCAGTAGGACCTTCTTTTTTTAATTATTTATTTATTTATTTATTTATTATTTATTTATTTATGTGTATGAATGTACTGTTTGCGTGTAGGTCTGTGCACCCTGCACCCATGTCGTGCAATGCCTCAGAGGTCAGAAGAGGGTGTCAGATTCCCCTGGAACTGGAGTTCTACTGGAATTGGAGTTACAGATGGTTCTCGGCCGCCATGTGGGTGCTAGGGATTGAACCCGGGTCCTCTGCAAGAGCAGTTGGCACTCTTAACCGCTAGGCCATCTCTCCAGCCCCCAGTAGGACCTTCTTAAAGGAGGATTCCCAATCATGTAGAACATCGACTGTCACCTATGCTCACAGAGACTGTAAATCATGAGAATAACTCCGGACTTAGTGAACAATGAATTCTATTTTGTGCTTTCATTTCAGCTATTGAATGCTTATGTCATCTTTGCAATTTCCACATGTAATTCCAAGATTTTGAGAAGTTCCCCACACAGAAAAATTTGTCTCGCTGATGGTTCCGTGGTTTTGCCCACATCTGCAAAAACCTTTGATAGTGCTATGGATTAGGGCAAGGATTAAGGTGAAGTTATTTCATAGCTATCACTATGAATCAAATAGGAGGCAGATAATAGTTGTTAAATAAACAGATACAGATGTTGCAATGAAACATCTTTCAAGTTCAGTTTTACAAGTTGAGCAATGAAACATTCACAGGCAGACACTGTGGCTCACAGGTAGAACTCTGTGGCTCACATTTCCTTTATCCTATAATCCTAAAAGAAACCTTGTTGTCTTCTGTCCTGCATATTTCTATTTATTTCAGTTGGGCTGAAGGTTGGAGACAAGTATTTAATTTTATTATTAAAGTCCTGGAAAAATTCTGATTCACATAAAATATATCATTTCACTAAATGAGGAAAATATAATCACTCTAAAAGTGCTTTAGAAACGAGCATACTTGAAAAGTTCAAACAGATAACAGTGCAGTATTTATTTTTGTCTTTCTCGTGACTGATTGCTGATGATGAGTATTGAAAGTTTAAATCAACTGAACATTGTAAATAAATACACACACACACACATATATATAGATATAAATATTTCTCAACAGCAATAATAGTTACCATAAAAACACATGGAAATTTCTATTAACAGAGAAAATCAGAAAGTGAGACAACATTAAAGTAAATATGATAGTGGCATGTGGTTGGTTAAAATTAAGATAAATAAGTATAGGTATAACATTTCAAGCCCAATTAATTTTAACATATATTTTCAGTGACTATGTCATTCTCTTTCTTTTTTTTTCTTTTTTTTTTTTTGCACATGTGTGGGTCACTGATCTGAGAGAATGCTAAAAACACACAACTAGAATGGGGCTCAGCACATAATGTACATCACACACAACTAGAATGGGGCTCAGCACATAATGTACATCACACACAACTAGAATGGGGTTCAGTACATAATGTACATCACACACAACTAGAATGGGGCTCAGCACATAATGTACATCACACACAACTAGAATGGGGCTCAGCACATAATGTACATCACACCCAACTAGAATGGGGCTCAGTACATAATGTACATCACACACAACTAGAATGGGGCTCAGTACATAATGTACATCACAAACATACATCTTGGAATTAAAAAAAAAATTAAAACTATCAGTTCCACAAAGCATTATACATGAACCAACAGTGAACTCTCATACATGAAGCAAGCAGATCAAAAGTCATACAAGCTAGGTGTGCTGATACATGCCCACAACCCCAGAAATCTGGAGGATTGCCATGAGTGTCAGACCAGCCTGGGCNTGTATGAATGTACTGTCTGCATGCAGGTTTGTGCACCCGTGTCGTGCAATGCCGCGGAGGTCAGAAGAGGGTCTCGGATTCCCCTGGAACTGGAGTTCTCCTGGAATTGGAGTTTCAGACGGTTCTCGGCCGCCATGTGGGTGCTGGGCATTGAACCCGGGTCCTCTGTAAGAGCAGTAGGCGCTCTTAACCGCTAGGCCATCTCTCCAGCCCCTGGTGGTACTACCTTTAATCCCAGCACTCAGGAAGCAGAGGCAGGCAAATCTCCTGAGTTCAGGGCTAGCCTGGTCTACATAGTGAGCGAGTTCTAGGTGCCAGACAGGGATACACAGTGAGATCTTTGATTCAAAAACTCATGGTGAGGGGCTGCAGAGATAGCTCAGTGGTTAAGAGCACTGACTGCTCTTGCAGAGGACCTGGGATTGATTCCTAGCACCCATCTGGTGGCTAAAAACGTCTTTAGTGCCAGGTGTGGTGGTGCATGCCTTTAATCTCAGCACTTGGGAGGCAGAGGCAGGCAGATCTCTCTGTGAGTCGAAGTCCAGCGTGGTCTACATAGTTCCAGGACAGCTGGGGCTACAAGGAGACCCTGTCTCAAAAAAAAAAAGACCAAAAGTAAAAATCCTTTAATCCTAGCACTTGGGAGGCAGAGGCAGGCGGACCTCTGAGTTCCAGGCCAGCCTGGTCTGCAGAGTGAGCTCCCACTCCTGCCACAGCTCTTTTGTCAGGTTTCTTTTCCTTCTTAGTACTTAGAAGCCCTCATACTTACTGTCCACCTTCCTCCGTCTGAATGCTGGGTTTTGCCTGCTAGTGCCTACTGAACATCCAGCAGAGAAATTGACTCTGGCTGGTGAAATGGCTCTCAGTAGGTAGAACTGCTAGTCCCGCAGGCCTGACACTCTCATATGACAGGATTCCACACTGGAGGAAAGAGCTGATTCCCAAGTTGTCCTCTTACTTTTACAACTGTGCTCTAGCATGCCTGCACTTACACTCACATCATACACAATCATTTTTAAAAGTTCTAGATATTTTTTTAATTAAAATTTTTATTGCTGGGCGTGGTGGCGTGCACCTTTAATCCTAGTATTTGGGAGGCAGAGGCAGGCGGATCTTTGTGAGTTCAAGGCCATCCTGGTCTACAGAGTGAGTTCCAGGACAGTTGGGGCTACAGGGAGACCCTGTCTTGAAAGGACAAAAAAATTTTATTTTTTTTATGTGTATGAATGTACTGTCTGCATGTAGGTCTGTGCACCTGTGTCGTGCAGTGCCTCAGAGGTCAGAAGAGGGTGTCAGATTCCCCTGGAACTGGAGTTAAAGATGGTTCTCAGCTGCCATGTGGGTGCTGGGGATCAAACCCGGGTCCTCTGCAAGAGCAGTCGGCGCTCTTAACCACTAGACCATCTCTCTAGCCCGAGTTCTAAATATTTAAAATAGCTCTTTGATACTTATTTTGTATGGCACAGCACACACATAGAGGCCTGTGGACAGCACACACGTAGAGGCCGGTGGACAGCACACACGTAGAGGCTGGTGGACAACTTGAAGGAGTTGGTTTTCTCTTTCCACCATGTGGGTCTCAGGGATGGGACTTAGGATGCCAGGGGGTTTTGTTTTGTTTTTAAATTTTATTTGTATGTGCCCGCTTCCGCAGCACATATACTAAAATTGGAACCACATTGGATGACACACAAATTCGTGAAGTGTTCCATAATTTTTAAAAATTTTATTTTTATTTTATGTGTATGAGTGGTTTGCTCGCGTGTATGTAAGTACACCCATGTTGTGCAATGCCCATAGAGGCCAGAAAAGGGCACTGGAACTCCTGAACTTGGAGTTACCGATGGTTGTTAGCCTTCATGTGGATGCTGGGAACCAAGTCCAGGTCCTCTGGGAGAGCAGCCAAGAGAGATGGCTCTTAGCCTGAGCCATCTGTGCAGCCTCGGTGTCAGATGTGATGACAGTGCCTTGACCTGCGGAATCGTCTCACTGGCCCCAGAATACCTGTACATGCCCGCCTCCCTTCTAATGCCCTCTACTGGAGTGATGCTTTGAGTCAGTGAACCTACCTGGGCTCATCTATCTGCCAAAGCCCCATAGTTTAAAATCAACTCTTGCCCAGTGTGGTGGCGCATGCCTTTAATCCCAGCACTTGGGAGGCAGAGGCAGGTGGATTTCTGTGATTTCAAAGTCAGCCTGGTCTACATAATGAGTTTTAGCCCAGACGGGGTTATAGGGAGACCCTGCCTCAAAAAGATAAAATCAATAAATAAAATTTGCTCTTGCTGATGTACATTTTATGTCATCTCATGTATAAGCACATGCATCCAACATTATAGTGTTTATCCAGCTTGCCTGCCCTGAATATTCTGTGCTCTGCCAGAATACCCCTAACCTGGCAAGCACTCATCACTTTATTATCATGCTTTTTCATGTCATTATTGATGGAACTGTACAGATTTTTTTCCAGATTGGGTTTTTTTTCACTTAGTAATACACACTTAAAGTACCTCCATGTCTTTTTGTGGTTTTATCTTTTAAAAAAAAATTAATAACAAGCCAGGTGTGCTGATGCATGCCCACAACCCCAGAACTCTGGAGGACTGCCACAAGTGTCAGGCCAGCCTGGGCTACACAGCAAACCCCAGGCCAGCCAGGGCTACACAGCAAGCACCAGGCCAGCCCAGGCTACTCAGCAAGCACTAGGCCAGCCTAAGCTACATAACGAGACCCTGCCTCAAAAAAACCAAAGACACAAAAACAAAAGCCTACAAAAGAATAACGCAATTTAAATAAAGTGATTACTATTTTGTACTTTATTCTATTAAAAGATCAATTTGTAATCACTATACCCTGTAGATTCTGCAACTTAATTTTCTTAGAAATTATTAATGCTGGTTCTTGAATAATCTAAAAATCATAATTATTCAAATCTAGATGCTATTTATAGTACTAAGCAGTTAGATGAAATATCGTCAACAGTATTCTGAAGTTGCTTTGGTACAAAATTTAGAATAAAGCAAAACTGGCAGAAGCAGCACCTGTATGATTGCTTCACAGTGGGTCTGAGGGTCTGAAGGACAGCAGAGAACACACAGTAGGTCTGAGGGTCTGACAGAGAGCAGAGAGAACACACAGTGGGTCTGAGGGTCTGACGGAGAGTAGAGAGCACACAGTAGGTCTGAGGGTCTGACGGAGAGCAGAGAGAACACACAGTGGGTCTGAGGGTCTGACGGACAGCAGAGAGAACACACAGTGGGTCTGAGGGTCTGACGGAGAGCAGAGAACGCACAGTGGGTCTGAGGGTCTGACAGACAGCAGAGAACGCACAGTGGGTCTGAGGGTCTGACGGAGAGCAGAGAGAACACACAGTGGGTCTGAGGGTCTGACAGACAGCAGAGAACACACAGTGGGTCTGAGGGTCTGACAGAGAGCAGAGAGAACACACAGTGGGTCTGAGGGTCTGACGGACAGCAGAGAGAACACACAGCGGGTCTGAGGGTCTGACGGAGAGCAGAGAGAACACACAGTGGGTCTGAGGGTCTGACGGACAGCAAAGAATACACAGTGGGTCTGAGGGTCTGACGGAGAGCAGAGAACACACAGTGGGTCTGGGGTTGATGGTCAGCAGAGAGATAACACACAGTGGGTCTGAGGGTCTGATGGACAGAAGAGAGAACACAGTGGGTCTGAGGGTCTGACAGAGAGCAGAGAACGCACAGTGGGTCTGAGGGTCTGACGGAGAGCAGAGAGAACACACAGTGGGTCTGAGGGTCTGACAGAGAGCAGAGAACGCACAGTGGGTCTGAGGGTCTGACAGAGAGCAGAGAGAACACACAGTGGGTCTGAGGGTCTGACGGAGAGCAGAGAACGCACAGTGGGTCTGAGGGTCTGACGGAGAGCAGAGAGAACACACAGTGGGTCTGAGGGTCTGACAGAGAGCAGAGAACGCACAGTGGGTCTGAGGGGCTGACAGACAGCAGAGAACACACAGTGGGTCTGAGGGGCTGTTGGACAGCAGAGAGAGAACATACAGTGGGTCTGAGGGGCTGACAGCAGAAAGATAACACACAGTGGGTCCAAGAAGCTGACAGACAGCAGAGAGATAACACACAGTGGGTCTAAGAAGCTGATGGGGGGCTGGAGAGATGGCTCAGTGTTTAAGAGCGCCGACTGCTCTTGCAGAGGACCCAGGTTCTATTCCCAGCGCCCACATGGTGGCTAAGAACTGTCTTTAACTCCAGTTCCAGGGGAATCCAACGTCCTCTCTGACCTCTGAGGCATTGCACAACACAGGTGCACAAACGTACATGCAGACAGTACACTCATACACATAAAAATAAATAAATAAAAATAAGAAGCTGATGGACAGCAGAGAGAACACACAGTGGGTCTGAGGGTCTGATGGACAGCAGAGAGAATGCGCAGTGGGTCTGAGGGTCTGATGGACAGCAGAGAGAACACACAGTGGGTCTGAGGGTCTGGTGGACAGCAGAGAGAATGCGCAGTGGGTCTGAGGGTGTGATGGACGGCAGAGAGAACACCACAGTGGGTCTATTATTCTCTTTCAAGCAAGCATATATTCTATGAGGGAGGCGTGCCATTCAAGCAACTATAGTATACTTAAATGTTTCTGAGTTATAATAGCTCATTTTCAATACTTAAGCAGATACAAATGACATAAATGTATAAATGTACTTATCTTTTGAAATCTGATTTTTTTCATTGCATAATAATCCTATCATCTCAAAGGATGTGTTTAAAATTCCTGTTAGCTTTCACAAGAATACTGACTGTATATTTTAAGTGAATGGAGACAACCGATCAAATCAGGATATCAAAAGTAATAAAAAGTATAACAAGTTGTTCATATATCAAATAGACACAAGAAAATTTTACAAGACAAAATTATGGGTAGAAATTCAAGTAAATGTTGGGATGTCCATTTAAAAAGTTACCTAAAAGGTCCAAAGAAAAGATATAAGGAGTTTGTTAGCAGGTACAATTATATTGAAAATAAATCAGAAATGTATTATATTATCATGTCTTATTCCAAAATCTATCACATATAAAAAATGAGAAAATTTTAAAATCCTTTAGAGAGAAATGCTAAAACAAATGAAGATTAGGAATTAGCCTGTGAAGAATAATTTAAATGGTCTATATTTTAGAAAAGAGAATCATAGTAATAAATTCACAACTTTAATTTGTGACTATTTAAAATGTTATATTCAATAAGGGGTATTTACAAAAGAGACATTTTGATACTTATGTTTCCAAATAGAACATTCTGAAAAAAATTATCAAACATTGGACTTGATTGTCCTTAAAAATGGGATAAGTTCTTATCTGGTTAGGGAATGTCAAATCTTACCTCAAGATATTTAAGCAAATTGGATGACATTAAAAAGATAACTTGAGCTTTTTATTTTTAAGTAATATTTGTATTTATCCTGTGAGAATTTAACACATGTATATAATGTATTTTGACTCATATCCACACCCTATTTCTCCTTCTAACTCTCCGGACTCTTCCCTGCTACATCTTTTTTTTTTTTTTTTTTTTTTTTTTTT
>VZQC01004390.1:26913-92857 GCA_009823505.1 Rhizomys pruinosus
AAAAAAAAAAAAAAAAAAAAGTTTTCTCAACTATAGTTCTTCCTTGTTTTTGTTTTTTTTTTTTAATTATAAACAGAATAAGAAACCAGGCTGAGCTTTCGAATCTTTGCTTGAAGTCCCAGCACTCAGGAGGTTAAGGTAGAAATAGAAAGAGCTTGACATTAAAGCTTCAAATCAGCCTAAGCTGGTTAAGAATATCCTCAACTGAAAATTCAAGCTCAGACTTAAGAGCACAATTCCAGTAATGAAGGTTCTGTAACTACACAGCAACATATCTCTCTGTTTCTCCTAGCCTGTTCCTCACTTCCTTAGAACAGTACTTTTAACTTCCTTTCTTCTCCAAGCAGTCTCTTCATGACTTAGATGTTCTCTAATATAATTCACGTTTTAGCTAACATGTCCTTAACTTTCTCTGAGTTCTCATTAGCACAATCAATAATGTCTGTGATTCTATTAATCATCTGTTTGAAGTAATCAATGCTTTTAATCTATTAGGCTCCTCAAAATTCTCACCTCTACCTAGTTGCCAAATAAAATATTTTTGATATGTACTTTTATCAAAATTTTGCATTTCATACAACTCATCTTAATTATATTTCTACCCTCTCCCATATCCGAACCCCTCCCATAGTCCAACACCAGATCTCATGCATTCTGTCATATATGTTAAAGCCCATAGAGTCAAGCTTGTACTCCCAGATGACCCTCAGAGTGAGTTCATCCTCAAAAGCCTGGCCAGCCTGTCTAGCATCACTCCCTTAACATCACTAGGATTCATTTGATACACACAGAATGAAAAGGAAATACATATATTAAGAGGTATCTTACCCATGTAAACTTAAGCAGACAAAACCCAGGGTAGAAATACTGAAATGGACAGCTGACCCCAATATTAGCAGAAGCACTATTGGTAGCTGATTACTGCTGAGGAAGGAAATGCTGATGTTAAAATGAGGGACTCTGGAAGACTGGCTAGACCTCAGTGGATGAACTTGCACTGAGGAACATCTAGGGATGCTTGACACCATGGGCCTTCACACAAGTGACAGAGTGCATGAATTCCAATGAGGGGATATACAGTGGAAGGATACCCTGGGGAGCAGGTGCACAGGGGACTAAGACTCATTGAGATGTTCTGTATGAAATACACAAAGATTCAATAAAAATGGAAAAAAAAAATTTGGTTGTCAGCAAAAGTAACAAATGCTGCTCAGGTGTATTTATTATTTTTTCCCATTCTCCAGATGAATGAAAGGCAGTTAAAAAGAAAAATGACCTTTATTATGGTGACATAACTTTTATGAACAAATAAATAACATAATTTTCTATAATATAGAATTAGGATGATTTCTAAGTCCAAGCAAACATTTATCAACTAGATTTCTTACAATTTGATATTGAGAGAAAAGTGATATCTTCATGATAACTTGTACATTTACAATAAAGTGAACAGCAGAATTTCAGAGTTTTGTTCTCCATATTATTTCTTAGAAATATTAAGGTAACACAGGCTACTTCCCATTGGGTTTCTTCCAAAAGAGAAAATTAATTGGATGAGTAAAGATAGGCTTAAATAATTTATAAATGTGTATGTGGGCCACTGTGCTGTATTACTGTATTTAATTTCTCTCAGAGGATAACAAGCTTAAAGGATAAGGAAAATTAGAGACCTGTTATCTCTCTTTTTTAATAAGGATTTAAAGGTTTTCAAAAATAATATATGGAAACTAAAGAAAAACAGATTATCAGGCACTATGATAAAAATGAGTTGGCAGAAATAAAAAAAAATGATTGTTTTTCATGGTCCATGGCAAATTGACAGGAGATTTAGTTAAATTAATAACAAATATGAGTTCAACATATTGTCTTGTCTTGATGAAATAGAATGTAAGTTCATTAAATGTTCAGGAAATACATTGAGAAAATCTTCAGAAGAAATACAAAATAAAGGAAAAATATATAGTTTTGACTAAATTAAAACAAATAATCCAAATTAGCTATGCGTGTAGCTTGATGGAACGTTATGTACTAGGTAATAATTATGTCCAGCATTCGAGCCTATCACAGAAAAATAAGTATTATTTATTAAATGACAGCCTTTCCCTCTAATTAGTTCCATTTTGGACTTAGAAATACCATTCATAAATATCATATCTGTATTAGCAACATTTCTTATCACTGTGACAAAATTTCTGGCAGAAGCAACTCAAAGAAGGAGGATTCATTTTAGAGCATAGTCTCAGGGAGCACAGTCCCTTGTGCTAGGAGAAGGCATTATGATGGGAAGGTGCAACAACAGGAGCGGCTGAGTTCATGACCATGGGAGGGTGTGGTACCAGGTCATTGCATCTTGGAAAACTAGATGAAGAAAACTAGACTGCAATCAGAGGTGGTTATAACCTTCAAAGGTTAGACCTTAGTAGTCTGTGCTTACCACTTAGGCCTTGAACCCCAAAGATTCCATAACCTCCCAAAACAGCACCAACAACTGAGGATCCAAGTACTCAAATGTGAGCCTATGGGAGACATTTCCTATTTAAGCTAAAACAGTTAAAGTACTTAATAAACAGTTATTTGCTCAAAGATATGTTCATCATTTTCTTTTAACCATGAAACACAATGGAGATGTTGTGCAGATAACCAGCTTCTCCTTATGAACATTGCAATGTTTGAAGATTAACATTAATTATCTGGACACAGGAGTTTATACTTATAATCCCACCACTTGAGAGGCTGAGGCAGGAAGCTTGATACAAGTATATAGCACCAGTGTGGATTACATAGCAAGACCCTGTCTCAGAAAATTAACATTAGTTAAATATAAGGGTCTGAGAAATTTTTGAATGACTAACAAGGCTATTGTAGTTGGCTTAACTGGAAATTCTGGGAAAACTCATGGAACTGTACCCTGGGTGTATTGAGCCAAAGTTATGTACTTATGCCTGTATCTTAGTTACTTTTCCAGTTGCTGCAATTGTATACCCTAGCAAATGCAACTTAAAGGAGAAAGATTTTATTTTGGCTCACAGTTTGAGGGTATAAGGATGTAGTTCATCATGACAGAGAAATCAGGGCGGCAGAGCTTGAAGTGAGTGGCTGGTCATAATACATCCACAATGAGGGGGCCTACAGTGATGAGTGCTTCTGCTCACCTCATTTTCTTCTTTTCTTATAGATCAGGATCCCAGCCCAGAAAACAGCACACCAATGGGTAGGTCTTCCTACCTCAATCTGATCAGGATAACACCCTCAGTTATAGCCAGAGGCCATTCTCACAAAGGATTCTTATCAAGTTGACAACTGTGATTAGCCATCACAATTTGTCCCTGAGATTTAGACAAAGTATTTCTAATACAAGGCAGTATGTTTTTGAACTTAACTTATACATATTTGATACTCATGGTATATAATGTATACATTAAGATTTAGCCAGGCGTAGTGGTGCACCCCTTTAATCACAGCACTAGGGAGGCAGAGGCAGGTGGATCTCTGTGAGTTCAAGGCCAGCCTGGTCTACAGAGTGAGCTCCAGTCCAGCTGGGACTAAAGGGAGACCCTGTCTCAAAAAAAAAAAAAAAGATTAAAATCAACATAATAAACTACACCCCTATGATGGAAAATATTATTCAAATACAAGACAATTCTTTGATCAAACATAGAGTTCTCATTTTCCGGTCTTACTGATGACTTCTGCCTAGTTTAACAGTTCTGCTAAATACTGCCAGAGCTTAGGATACTACAAAAGGCTCACCAAATCCATCAAACTTTTGTTACTTCATTCAAACAGGCTAATAAATGTTTTTTTCTGGGGTGATTTGCTCAAAAATCTGGAATCTTCCATGAGATTTTTTAAAGGGAAGTTTTACATTTCAGGCTGTATCAACATGTTTTATTTATAAGTGCAGTCGGAAATAACTAGGGAATATCTTATTCCCCCTGAGACATGAGGCTGCCTGTTCAGTCCTGTTGTCACATGATCTTCTGCTTATCTGGCAAAACAAAAGCATTCACTACACTTATTATGTAAGCTTTAGATCAATAAACAACACATTTACAGACACACCTAAACATACACACATATATATATATATATTATTTAATAACTCTCATTTAATTTTTTTTCCTTTTTTGGGGTATTTTTGAGGCAGGGTCTCCCTTTTAGTACCAGCTGTCCTGGAGCTTGCTCTGTAGATCAGGCTGGCCTTGAACTCACAGAGATCCACCCCCTTCTACCTCCCGAATGCTGGGATTAAAGGCGCGGTGCCACCAAGCCCGGCAATAACTCTCATTTAAAATGGATCCATTCTTCTGCAGTGAAACAGAAGGATTCTTTGTGGCAAGATAACTGGCCAATGAAGTAAATGAAACAAAAAGATGGTGCATATTTCTCCAAAGTTTCATTCAAAAGGTGACTAACTCAAATATGGACATTACTTAAATTTCTGAACTACAGTAGAAAAATGTGCCAAGGACATGTGTATTTGAACTATTTTAAGATACAAAGTATTATTCTCCTGGAAAATGAAGTGCATACCCTGAGGGAAATAGGGAAGACTGGAGACAATGTGATTGCAAACTGAAACTTACACAGTTTAACTTTCCTTAATTCTTTAAATTGTTTAAGAGGAGGGATATGTGTGGAGGGGGCACATGCTATGGCAGGCTTATGGAGGTCAGAGGACAACTTGCTGGAGCTGGTTCTCTCCATCCATGATACAGGTCTCTAGGATAGAATTCTAGTTGTCAAGCTTGATGGCAAGTGACTTTCCCCACTGAGTCATCTTAAAGGCTTGGAATCCAGGGTGTTGTTTTTTGTTTTTTTTTGTTTGTTTGTTTGTTTGTTTTTCTACACAGCATCCAAACCTTTTCAATCACCTATTGAAATCATATATGAAAAAATGGGTTTTACTTTTATTCATTTATTCACTCACTATGCAGTTAAATATCAATTCCAGGAAATTCAAGCAGTAATACAATACCTTGCAACTAAAAACATCCCAGGCCCAGATAGATTTACAGCAGAATTCTATCAGACAATTAGAGAGGACCAATAATATTACTTAAGTTATTCAAAAGGTTACAAACAGAGAGAAATCTCCCAAATTCCTTCTATGAAGCCAATATCACTCTAATTCCAAAACCAGGCAAAGATACAACCAAACAAAGACAACTGTTGACCAATACCTTTAATCAATGTAGATGCAAAAATTCTCAACAACAAAATACTTGCAAACTGAATACAGGTACAACATCAAAAAGGTCATTCACCATGATCAAGTTGGATTTATTCCACAGATGCAGGGATGGTTCAACTTACATAAATCAGTAAATGTCATAAACTATATAAATGGACTCAAAGACAAAAGCCACTTGGTCATCTCAATTGATGCAAAAAAGACCTCTGATAAAATTCACCATGCCTAGAGGGAATTAGACTGGAGGCAACACTCCTCAACATAATTAAAGCTATATTCAAAAACCCCACTCCCAACATCATTCAAAATAGAGAAAAATTAGAAGTATTCCCCTTAAAGTCAGGAACCCGGCAAGGTGGCCCACTATCTCCACTCCTTTTCATATAGTGCTTGAAATTCTTGCTAGAGGAATAAGACAATAGCAGGAAATGAAAGTAGTCACTGGAAAAGAGAAGGTAAAACTCCCTTTTTTTGAAAAATGATATGATATGTGAAAAATTCCACCAGAAAACTCTAGAAATGATTAATAGTTTCAGTAAAGTGGCAGGTTACAAAATTAATCTACAAAAATCAGTAGTCTTTCCACATGCCAATAATAAGCAACTGGAGAAGAAGTACATGGAAAACCTCACACTCAAAATATCCTAAAAAAAAATCTTGGCGCAAACCTGACCAGACAATAAAGATCTCTGCAATGAAATTTTTAATCCTTGAAGAAGGAAATTGAGGAAGACACCAGAAGATAGAAGGACATCCTATGCTCATGGACTGGAAGAATTAATATAGTAAAAATGACCATTCTACCCAAAGTAATAGATAGATAGATAGATAGATAGATAGATAGATAGATAGATAGATAGATAGATAGATAGATGATAGATAGAGATAGATGATAGATAGATAGATAGATAGATAGATAGATAGATAGATAGATAGATAGATAGATAGATAGATTCAATGCAATCCCAATTTATGTCTCAATGACTTGCTTCACAGAATTGGGAAAAAAATCCTAACATTCATATAGAACAGTCCATGGATAGCCAAGGTATCCCCAAACAAAAAGTGTAGTGCAGGGGGGGATTACTATACCATACTTCAAACTAAATTACAGGGCTATAGTCATGAAAACAGCATGATTCTGGCATAAAAACAGACCCATAGATCAATGGAACAAAATTGATGATCCAATCTTGAGTACATGCAATTTCAGTCACCTGATATTTGACAAAAGGGCCAAAAAGACTCAATGGAGGAAAGACAGTATTTTCAGCAAATGGTGCTGGCAAAGCTGGATGACTACTTGTAGAAGAATGAAACTAAACCCATACCTTTCACCTTGTGTAACACACGACGACCCTGTCATACTTAACAGAAGAAAATGTAATACATGGATTAACATACCATCCAAACATCTGTGTCTATACCAAAGTAACCTACCATAACAATTAGTAATGTTTAAATACCTATATATCCAATTGCGAGTGTTTCATTGGTAGGACCGAAAGGCTATATATTATACTGTTTAAATACCTATATATCTAATTGCATGTGCTTCATTAGTAGGATTGAAAGGTTATGCCTGGACAAGCTGGCAGCCCATGAAAGAAAACAGCCAGAATTGACTAGAGACCAAGACAACAGCTCCAGAGAAAGTAGACTGTTTTGCATCTCATCCATGTGTGCCCCTTTTCTAAGCCTAGGGAACAATCTGCGGAAGAGGAGGCGCGGTAGAATGTAAGGGCTGCGATTGGGGTGAATGGTGAAACTACAACAATATAGACTGGACACTCATTTGATCAACTTGATTGAACATACAAGCCCCCCCTGCTGGATGGTGGGACCCATGAGCTGTGTGGGTTTGGGCACAACTGCTCGCAAATTGGTTTTACATGAAGGACGCTTGTACTTACAAACTATCACTTATTGTTAAAAAAAATTGAAAACAAAACAAAAAAAAACACAGAAAGATGCAGAAAAGTTACGGCAGAATGCATGATCTGGGATGGGTAGGGGTGGGGTGGGGGGAAGGGAAGGGGATATACGCCTGAACTGAATTGGAAAATGATGTATGAAATACACAAAGCATCAATAAAAAAAATTAATTAAAAAAAAGTCAACTCTAAATGGATCAAAGACCTCACTCTCACCCTTCCCTCTAAAACCCAGGTATCTCATGGAAGAGGTTGGTGGGTAGGACTGTAGAGGTCAAGGAGGGGAGCTGAATTGTGAGATCACAGCAAAAACGGACTGCATTTTCTTTTTCATTTTTTTTCTCTTCATTTTTTTCTTCTTTCTCTTCTTTTTTTATTTGATTGACATGTTTCTGTAAGCAAACCTTCCCCACTGGACGTGGGGACCCTGGGTTGTACAAAAACTGAACTCAGATGTTAACTAACTGAGTTTATATGAACACTCCATGTGTTTATTGCATATGTGATGTGTAATTACTGGTCAAAAATAAATTAAAATAAAAGACTGAAAATGAACCTACCATTTGACCCAGTCATAACACTCCTGGGTGTATAGCCAAAGGATTCATCCTATAAGAGAAGCTGTTATGCTAAGTGAAGTAACACAGTCTCAAATAAACAAACGACATCTGGTGTCCCTCATTTGTGGATCCTAGCACCAAATCCCCTATATCTAAGTCAAAGTAGAGGAAGATGAGCTGCCTCCTGATGCTCTTGTCATGACTTCCTTCCCATGATGGACTGCATGCCTCTGACACTGAAGCACATATATGACTATACATTTGATTTGATGATGTTAAAGCAGAAAGCATTACGGGCAGCCCTTTCCTGTGGGCAGGATCAGAAGGCTCAAGTGGCCTCATACTAGGCAGCATTTTTAAGCATGATTAAGGAAGAGAAGATGCAGGGCAGAGGACTAGAGCAGCATTTGTTTCTCCTCATATCTACATATCTCTGTTAACATGTCTACTAGTCAGTGGTTGTAAACATCCATCCACTTGATCTAAAGAACTTAATTTCCCTATCAACTGGCCCTGGGCATATATCCATCTCTCAACTCCTTAAGATTAATAGCTCCCTGTTCACTAAGGGTTAACAGATTTCTGGCACTGGCCTCATTAAGAATTAAAAGTCTCTGTCAGGCTTTGCTGATGCATCGCTTTGAGGTAAGGGATGTGGGTTCCCAGAATACTGGGACTGAGAAGACACCTGGTTCTGCTGGGAACAGGTTGTCAAGGCCCTCACCCAGTTTGTGCATAAGTCAAAGGAGGTCTGTTCCTAGGCCAGTCACCACAGCCTTGGGCACACTGTGCTGTTCTCTTAAATGATGGTGGGAAAATTCCTATGTGTTTTGCACTGCTTGAGCACTCCCCATATGTAAACTCTGTGTGAACTTCCACACTAAGCTTCCTAAATAAAAGCTTCTCAACAGGGTAGTAAAATGCTCCCAAGTTGCATAAGTCTAGAGATTCCTGGTCTGAATTTCACATCCTCAGCACCAGTCGCAGCAGGGCATCTACATGGGCAGCATTGGTAAGGCTGTATGCTGAGCTGTAGCCACTGTAATTGTGACTATTAAATGAGATGGTGATTCACAAAAAAGTGGGGGCTGGAGAGATGGCTCAGTGCTTAAGAGTATTGACTCTTCTTGGAGAGGTCTCAGGTTGGATTCCCAGCATCCATATGGTAGCTAACAACCCTCTGTAACTATGGATCCAGGGGAGCCCAATGCTGCCTTCTGCCCTCCAGGAGCGTTGCACAACATGGTGTACTTACACACATGGCAACACACTCATGCACATGAAACAACAAATAAATAAATAAATGTCACAGTCTTTACAAGATAGCCCCAGAAAATTATTACTCATGAATATTAGATGTAAAATATCACATAGATTTAGCAAGCTAAATCCAATAGTAGCATTCAAAAAGATATGATGAGTAAGTTGGATTTATTCCAGAGTCCAATTCCATTTAACTATTAACCTTAAGATGAAGGATTAATTAAAAATTCAGTCAAGTAAATTCATCATATCATCAAGATGGCCGAGTGAAAGCTCCTCTCTCTCTTATTTCTCTCTCCCCTTCTCCCTTCCCTCTCCATCTCGCTCCTCTCTTCTTTCTCTTTCTCTATGCATGTGTGACTCCTTATCTGTTTCTGTTTCTTTCCCTCTTCACACAACAACAACAGCAGCAGCAGCAGCAGCAGCAACACTGTTGAATGAAATAAAGAAGATGCCTGTAGTCCAGCAAAACAGAGCAGGAATCCCACATTATACAAAAGCCAGGATGGTATCACAGAAGAGGGAAGAATTAAAGTAAACTCTGTCTCTTCATCTTCCCACAGTTCAGATCAGCTCAGAAGAAGAAAGAACTTCTTGAAAGAAAAAGATGATCAAAAGATGGATGCCAGAATCCCTCATGAGCACCGTGCACACCCATAGTCTGTTCCTGGAGCTCTCTGCAGCTATCACAGGCTCTGAGCCCAGCCTGGGGAGCTTCCCAGAGCTCACAGGTTGCCAGGCTCCCAGAACAGTTGCTGAGACTATGCCGTACGTCTTGTTTCCTGTAGCTATTGCACTGCCCCATCTTGAAAATAGACTCCCTTCTAGGCTGTATCTGCTGAGAGAGTGGGATTATCAACTCTATCCTGTGCCTGAAGTACAGCTGCCACTGTACTAGAATATGTCATCCCTTGGCAGAGCTGCTGCTACAACCCAGCCCCCAGGGCCAAACTACTATATAGCAGGTCTTTCACCCTCATCCTGGTCCCTGCTGCCCCATCCCCTTAGGATGAGCCAAATGGTATCCTAGGTGTTGTCGTACATGACATCTCATCTATCACAAAGTCCTTTGTTTTGCTATTGCTATTAAAGATATTTTTGAAAGCCTGAGAGAGACTAGACATGGTATATGTTCTATAACTCTAAATAAAGGTAGGTTCTAAATGTAGATTTGTCTGCTTTTGTTTTTTTTTGTTTGTTTGTTTGTTTTTTTCTGTTATACTAGTCAGTCAGTTTTCTCTTGGAATCGATAGGGGTTAGCCACTCATAGAGTTGTCAGATAAAAACCTAGTAAGTTTTTTCTACTTTTTCATTACATTATAATTAGAACTATGGGAAAGCTGCATCCTATTTGTCCCCAAATCCATATACGCCATCCCTAGAAATCACCTGGCTGTGCTCTGCGGTCTCTGGTTGATTACTCTGGCCATTATCATTACAACAGAAGTAGGACTGTGTGAGGTCGCTGCCGCAGAGGCAGGAAGATCTCTGTCATAGCTATTTCCACACAGGCTCTGGAGAAGCTTCATTTACTAGTAGATACTTTTGTTTTTAAAGACATTAAATTAAGTCTGAAGCATCTAAAACAAGGCCCCCAAAATGTTATTAGTAGTTTGAGATTAATTTGACAAAATAAAAGCTATCACAGAGCTTGGCGGTACAAAGGGAAAGGAAGTTACACGCCGGCTACGAGTGTCATCAAAATAGTATAGACAGTTCATGAAGAAAAGAAACTGAATATTCTATGAAGCCTATATCGTTTTACAGATGCGATATGGTATAAATTTTAACATTTTTTGCAATATTAACTTTTTCTATAGCAACCATACTTCCTTTTGAAATGTGGCAATAAAGAAAGAAGATTTTTAAGAGAGAGAATAAAACAGAAATTCATGTTCTCTTGTTATTTTACTATTCTCATACACAGCATATTGAGTTTATTTAGGAAAGATAAATTAAGCACTGTTACATATACATTTACAAGGGCAATCCTAAGAGAAGTGGCATAACAATGTGCCCTAAAGCAGAGCTTTTAAGAGTCCATGTGATTGACATAAAAGCGACACTCTTCAGCCAAAGATTTCAATAACCTACTAGGAAATGCAACTTAAAATGGGCTCCTAATTAAGACCCTGTTCTAATCAGTTAAATTATCCCAGTCGTCTGAGAAGTAACTTGATTCTATTGCATTAAATAAAACCAACAAATAATGTAAAAGTTACTTCTCAAAAGCAATATTCAGTATAACCGATACAGAGAAAGTGACATAAATATAATCTGATGAACATAAGATAAGAAGTAAGGTATAGATAGATAGATAGATAGATAGATAGATAGATAGATAGATAAAAATAGTTGATAAGTAGAAGATACATGGATGATAGTTATAGATAGATAGATGATTAATAGATTAGATATATAGATGATGGATAGAGAGATAGATAGATAGATAGATAGATAGATAGATAGATAGATAGATGATAGATAGATAGATAGATAGATAGATAGATAGATAGATAGATAGATAGATAAATACTGACAGATAAACTGACCCAGAAGCAAACTTGGGACCCAAGAGGAAAATTAAAAGAAGTCAGAAATGGATACAAATATTCTCTTACATGTGTGATAGAAAAGTATCCAAGGAGCTTATTTTCTCAAAGGAGAGAACAGATTTAAACTATGTTATCCAATATTTTTATCATGAAATTAGATGGGTCTCAAATATTTTGAAAGCTAAAATTGAAATTTAAAACTTTAGTAGCAAAATCTTTCTCCATATGGTGGTGAATATAGAAAGTTAACAATTGATTTATCGGTTGCAAACAGATAAATCCAACCAGAGAAATGGGCTGTCATTATCCTCTGTAAATTACTAGGTTTGGGGATTATGCTTCACCGCAGATTAAATAGTTTATTTTTTGGGTGCCCTAGGCAGCCATCCAGTCTAGAAAATGGCTAATGTAAGTCGTAACAATAAAGCTACATGGAGGGTTTCTGTTGTTGTTATTTTACTTTCAGCACCACTAGATTATAGAGCAGTGGGAGTGTGAATCCCTGCCTAATGCCTTCAAAATGTTCCCATATGTTTCATTGAGCGGCTTTGAGTATACTGAAACAAAAAAAGTTCTAACTACCTAAAGAAACATTACACTGCCTGCTCTAAAAGGCTGTTTTGATCCCACATTCAAGACAAATATAAGATAATTGTTGCTTCTCTCCTCTCAATGGGATAAGGTACACATAGGATGAAAACAAAGAACACTCTGTGTTGAAGCTCATATCACATTGTTGCCTTTAAGCCAGAAGCAGCATTCTCAGCCATTTATGTTTTTCTTTGCATAGTACTTAGTAGGTACTCATTAATGTTGACTGTTGGTTGAATTAAAAGAGAACCACGAGAAAATAACTACAAAGCAGTACATTTAAAACCTTCTTCTAATTTTTATTTTAAAATATACATAATATGCATTTTAGCACTTTCACCATTTTAAGCATACAGTTCAGCAGTTACTTGCATTCATAAATTTTTGGTATCAGACTGAGTGTTGTGAAAGAACTGATATTAATATATAATGGAAAGAATGAAGGGAAGGAGGAAGGGAAGGGTGAAGAGGAAATATAATAGAACACAAATAAACCAGTCAGCTCAGAAAGCTGTAATGCTTTTTAAGATACATCTTTGCCACACAAAGCAATAGGTACTAGATGATATTCATTTACAGTGGGGTAAATCATTTGCCTTTCAGAAAATCTTACTGATTTCAAAGTTTTAGTGTTATACACTTGGAAAAGGTACTCCGTTAAAATGAACAGCAGAGTAATATTTCAGTCTAAACAAGCAAATGGCTGCATGGAATGCTAAGTAAGACAGGATCAATTCACCACTTTTAGCATTTTATAACATAAAAAAATATTTCCCAGGATTTTGTGGTGAATCTACTACTATTTTACTAAATGGACATAGTATCAAATTTCCATCTGAATGTGTATCTCTATCCACATATAGTTCTAGGTCCTCATCAGAGAACTGTCTTTGTACAGTGGAAAGGAGTTAATAAAAAGCCTCACTGCTGGTCATAGGGCAGAGAACAAATATCTGTGTAATGCTCAGCCATAAATAGAACATCTATATCACACACCCTCCCCCCAAATCCAAGAAGCATCATGGAAGGGAGAAGGAGAGGGATTGTATGAGCCAGACATCAGAGTGGCCTGCGGAGCAACAGTGACTTTTGGACATGATGTGCCAATGCACTCACTCATGAACTCATAGCAGCTATGGCTGTTTATATAACACATCCACATCACGTGAGTCAACATTTCAAAAAGGGTGGGGGTGTGGAACATAAAGTCCCAATCTGAGCTGAAGAGCTATTGAGAGTTGGTGGCTGCTAAGGAACACTCAGTTTTCTTAGGAGTGTGATTCCTAAGACTTTGCCTGTGCTGCTGGTGGATGGCATGTGTATGCTCATTATGTGTGTGTGGACAGCAATACAAGACTGAATAGGTTACAAAAAATGAGAAAGAACAAAAAGTTAGGAGGGGGTGAGTTGGGATCTGAGAAGCACAGATGGGATAGGGGGAGGAAAGACAGATGAAAGACATTATATGCATATATGAAATTCTCAAAGAGTAAATAAAATATTATATTAAAAAACACTTCAACCATCAAGAGTGGTGGGGCACACCTTTATTTGTTTTTCATCATTTCATTTTATACTAAGAGAAAAAGTCATGAATTGCCAGTTCAATTTTGCAATGAATAAAAGAAGTAATTAGGATCAGCAAATGTCTAGGAGTGTCAAGGTCAAAGAACAACAAACTGATAACACACTTCAAGGATTTGCACAAGATAAGGTAAAGACGAAAGGCCAAAATTAATTGCCACATTTTAAAAATCAAGTCATGGAGTACAGGGAGCTGGCTGGCTCAGTAGGTAAAGGGCTTGTTACATAACCTTGATGACCTGAATTTCATCCCTAGAACAAATAAAAAGGGCAAAAGAGAGAACAGTGGAAACACACAAACAAACTTCTTTCCCTGGCAGTTGTGACAAAGACTTCCTAAATCAAACAGCAGCCTGCAGAAGGACAAAGCGTCACACATGCCCTAGACAGGCTGGAACCTCAAAACTTCAAAAGCTTTGTGCATCAAAAAAAACAAGTCAAGGAAATGAAGAGAAAAAACCCACACGTGGGAGAAAATCTTCACGCAGGATACATCTGACAAGCAGATTTCCAGCAAAATATATAACTCCTCAAAAAAAGAACTATCAAGAACAAAACAAAAATGACCGCTCAAAGGATGGAGCAAAGGGCGAACAGAGACTTTACACTAGTGGATGGAATAAGATGGCTCGAGATAAGTCAGCTTAAAAAGGATTCAACCATTCGTTTAATTAATTAAGGCAATGCAAATTCCCCTTCACTACTCTAAGCTCGCAACAATCACTCCACATTCAAAGTGCACTGCTTAAGATACAGAACCAGACCACCCCCTCCGGGAGCGGTTGTGGGGAACGGGGAACCCTCATCCACTGCAACACTCGATGATGATGATAGCTAGATAGATCATAGATAGTAGAGGGAGATAGATAGGGTAATACACAATTAAAGGGAACAACAATGACCAAAAAAGCATTATGTCACAACGAACTGACCAAACTGGAAACTTCTACAACGTCTACTTCTTGAATACACAAAAGTTTAAAAAAGACTGAGAAAAAACTGCAAGACGGGACTTAATATTTATACAGAAATGCATGAAGATTCTGGTGGGGGGGATTGGGATGGGGGAACAGGTCTAAATTTGATTAAGAACTATGTAATGAAATGGTACCCAAGCTCAATAACAGAATAAAAATAATTAACTTAAAAAACTGAAAAGAATATCCTCATTAAAAATGTTCAAGGAAAGAAATATAAGAAATTACATTATTTTTTATTTTCTTTTCAGAGTTGAAATTAATTGTGGAAAAGGAAGAAAGATTTGAGAATAGCAACAGGAAATAAAGAAGAAATAGAGTGGTAACTACATATATTTATCCTGAAGCTACACCAGGCAGTGTCAATCATTTCCAAGACAAAAATTTCCACTAAAAAATTAAATTTTTTTTACAAAACAGGGATTAAGCCTCAATAAGGTCGTTACATAAATCCTATCAGTTACTAGTTTCACTACACNGGGCATACACTCGTATACATACAACATTAAGCCCAAAAACTGTTAAATTTTAATTGTTAAAATTCTAAAAATTAATTTAATTTTATATTTATTTTATTAATTTTAAAATTTGGACAAGACAGGATATCAAATTTCTTTTTTTTCGTTTTCTTTTTTTAATGTTATTTATGAAAAGGGATTCACAATGATAAAGAGCAAAGTTTGTTTTCAGGATAACATTACGTGCGCAGATGTGCCATACAATGGTAATGCACTAGATCCGCAGTGAGGGGATAAGCCATTCATCATTTGTGTTCTCTGGACTGTGTTTACTTCACTCGGCAATAATCTTCTAGGCTAGCATCCCCCATTTACCTCTAAAGCTCATAATGTCATCTTTCTTTAAACCACTTGCATAGAACTCCATTGTGGTAGATGTACCACATATTATCAGTCTATCCACATCATCAGTTGAGGAGGCAACTTGGGATGGTTCAGCTGCCTTGCTACTGTGAAGAGAGCTGCTAATAAACATGGCTAGCATGTATCTCTGTGGTAAGAATAGTCTTGTGGGGTACATGCCCAGGAGTGGTATGGCTGTGTCAGGTGGCAAGTTCATTCCAAGTCTTCCAAGGTGGTCTCCCACACTGCTTTTCCTAGTGGCGTGTAATGAGTTACATTCCCACCAGCAGGGAATGAAGTGTTCCCCTCCTTCCACACCCTCTCCAGCATCTTGGGTTATCATTTGTTTTCCTTGCTCCTAGCCAGTTTTATTGGGTAGGATTGATGTTCTTAAAGAGTGTTTTATAAATTTGCATTTCCCTTAGTTAGATAAGCGAGTGTTAACACTTCTTAAGATGATTTTCCACCGAGCCATCTCTAATTCCTCACTTGTGAAAGTCCTCTGGTTCAGGAATCCCCTTTGCTCCACCTTTGAGTGGGGTACATTTATTGTGAATTTTGCTTCTTTGATAGTTTTTTTTTGAGAGTTTAATATATTCTGGAAATCATGCGTTGTCAGATGGTAAATCTGCAGTAAGTTTCCTCCACTCTGTGGAGAATTTTCTCTCTTCATTTCCTTGAATTGTTTATGTTGTGATGTAACAGAACGCTGTTGAGTTTTCAATGAGATCCCCATTTAGGGCAATTGTCGCCTTACTGTCTTCTGCAAGCTGCGTCGATATTTAGTAAGTCTTGTCCTATGCCTATGTTCTTGGTAGGCTGCTGCCAACTTTTTCTTCTATCCCATTCAACTTTGGGGTTTACAGACCTGTTGAGTATTTATATCCATCTTGGAGTTGTATTTCATTCTTCTACAATGGTGACTCCAGGTTTGCCACACCAACTTGCTGAAGGATGCTGTCTTCTTCTCCATTGTGTCTTCTCTGGCACCCCTTGTCAATAGAGAGATGAATGAATTGTAAATGGCTTAAGTTGGATCTTCAGTTTTTGTCATTGGTCAACAAGGTCTGTTTTTTTTTTTTTTTTTTTGCGTCCAATTTTTTATGACTATGACCTATAGTATGAGCTTGAAAGTCTGGTGAGAGATCCCCATCCCCCCCCCCAATTTACGCTTATTTCATTCAGGGTTGTTTTATGGCATTGGGGTCTTTTTTTCTCTAAAGGAAATTAAGGACTGTTTTTTTCCAAGCCTGTGAAGAACTCTGGGATTTAATGGGTATTCTGATAATTACATCTACTCAAAATTATGTGTCAGGAATGGACAATTTTTTACTATGTTTTCAATGTCAACATCATGCCAATGGAAGGAATGTTCATCCTCTTCGCATGTCTTCGTTACATTGATCTATTGCAGGGTTTAGGAAATTTTTTTTTTTGTAGAGATAATCTTTAGGTCTTTGGCTAGGTTTGGTCCAAGTATATTTATTGGTTTTAGAGACTAAAGTTGTGAGTGGTAAGTCCCGCGCTTTCTATTCTTCTGCTTGATTATTAGTCAGCACATTGCTAGTGCTTGTTGGTGTAAGAAGGTCTTCTAGGTTATAATTTGTATCCTGCCACTTTCTGAATCAAACATTCTAGATTCGTGGATTACACCTAAGAAAAATCCACGAAGGGATGCTTACACTTCACATCTTCAATAGTACGCTTTTACTCCTTTCGTGGCACATTTCATCGCTCAACATTCGGACGCCACAGCAGAGGTCTGAGATCTCCACGCCGGCATGAAAGCAGGGGATCGACCTGGCTAGACCCTTATCTTCAAGAAAAAAGACGTAAAACTTTCTCCCTTCTGGCCCTTACGAATCCACTCGAGCAGAGTAGAGCTCATAACTCCACCCAGCCCTTGCCAAGTAGTCCGTACTCTATGGGAATTCGTGAAAAACTATCCCAGAATAAAATACCATTGATGCTTGTTGAAAATTTCATACCCTACATGTCAGCATATATTTAAAAATGTTCAAGGAAAGAAAATACAATAAATTACATATGTTTTATAGTCTGAATTGGTTCAGGGAAGAAACTAAAGATGTTATAAAAGTATTCATGGAAACAAATGAAAAAACAATACCCACAACACAAGACAAAACCTGTGGGATAAAAGATGGTCAAAAACAGTCTAAGGGAAATTTATAGCCCCGTAAAGTGCCCACATTAAAAAAATAAAAGGGACAATAAAATGATCTAAACACTACAGCAAAAAGTACTTGAGAGACAAAAACAATGGACCTATAAACCCAAAGATGCGGACAAATAACAAAAATCAAAGAGCAGAAAGCATTGACAATGAAATAGAACGAAAGAAAACAATACAAAAAAAATCAAAATGAATCCAAAATGCTGGTTCTTTCAAAAATAAAACAAGATAACAGACCTCTATCTCAGTTTTAACCAATAGAAAAGAAAGAGCAACTTCAATTAATAGTATTCATGATGAAAGGGAAACATCACACAGATCAAAGAAATGAAAGATCCAAATCATAACAAGAATACTTCAAAAATATGGGCTTCTACTAAGGTTTGAAAACCTTGAACGGAAGATGGATGAATTCCTGAAATTCTGGGAAACCAACAAAGCTATAGAACTAAAGCAACGCAGATAAGTGGACATTAGACTAGCCCATAATTATTTGAGTAAACTGAGGGGATAAATGAAAAAAGCCTCCAATAAAAAATACTGGTCCAGATGTTTCACAGCAGAATTCTATAAAACCTTAAAGAGGACTTACAACCATTACTACGCACTACGACTCAAACTTTTCAAAGGAATACAAACAATGGAATCTCCCAAACTCGTCTAGAAATCCAGGCAGTCAACTGCTAATACCGAAAACCATGTCAAAGCGACAACTCAAAAAGCAAACTAGAAGTGCCATCTCATTAGGAACTCAGAGCAAAAATTTCTCAACAAAAAAGTTGGCAGAATC
The DNA here is from genome assembly GCA_009823505.1 of Rhizomys pruinosus. Lineage (NCBI taxonomy): Eukaryota > Metazoa > Chordata > Mammalia > Rodentia > Spalacidae > Rhizomys > Rhizomys pruinosus. Next base: position 45,416 of record VZQC01004390.1, read on the forward strand.
ACATAAAGACCCACATCACAAATATTCCATCATGATCAATTGATTCATACCGGAAGAAGGGAAGAAGAAAGGGAGAATGTTCAGCTTACATAGTCAGTAAATATCAAAAAACACATAAACGACTGAAAGACAAAAATCACAACATCATCTCAAAGTTTAGGTAAGAGAAGAGGAAAACGCCTTTGACAGATGCCAGCATCCGCTAGAAAGTCATGTTTAAAGTATCTGAGGGAATTGGACTAAAGAGGGAACATTCCTAAATAGAATCAAAGCCATATAAAACAAAACCACAGCCAACACCATCCTAAAATGGGGAAAAATTAACCACCCTTACAACCCTTCCCTTAAGGCCGGAACATGGCAGAGGCTCCCCTTATCACGGGCACTCCTCTTCAATAGATGGTCAAAACGTGGCTAAGGCAGTAAGGCCAGAAAGGGAAATCAAAGGAGTACTAATTGGAAAAGAGAAGTCAAACTATCCTTCTTGCAGATGATATGATGATTTTTTACCTGAGGGAGTGCTAAAACGGACAACCATAAAACGCCGAGAACAAGAGTTTCATAAGTGGCACATAATAAAATCAACATAGAAAACTCAGAAGCCTTTACTTGTACAAGAAAAATCAACAACAAGCAACTGGAGAATAAATATAAGTAGAACTTTTCCCCGCCACAATGATCCTCAAAAAAAAGACCAATGGTAACAAACCTACCAAAGACACCAAATAGTTCTACACCAAAAATTTTAAACCCCTGGAGGAGGAGATTGAAGATGACATCAAAAAGATGGAAAAACCTCCGCATGCTCATGGATTGGAAAAAATTATATTAAAAATGTCCATTTCTACCCAAATTAATATGTAGATTCAATGCAATCCCCAATTAAATCCCCATGGAGTTTCTTCACAGACTATGGAAAAAATCCATTAAATTCTTATGGAAAAACAAAGGACACTTGAATAGCTAAAGGCACCCGAGGGAAAGCGCAATACAATTGGAATCATCTTACCAAAAGACTTCAAGCTATAGCTTAGTATAGACTACGGGCTATAGACAGCCGGTAACAGGCACAAAAAACAAACCCATTGACAAATGAAACAAAATTGAAGATCCGAAGATCGATGGAGCTCAGACAAGTTAGCAGCTGCCTGGGGGGGGGGGGGGGGGGGGGATATTCAATTAGGGGTCCAAAAAGAGCTACGGAATCAAATGAGGCAGAGTGCAATCCTCAGCAATGGGGCTGGCAAAACTGGATCACGATATGTAGAAGAACAAACAACCCCGCTACATTCTCACCCTATACAAAAATCACTCCAAATGGGATCAAAGACCTCAATGTGAAACCCCGTGAAAATCTGAGGGTGATAGAGAAAAAGTTGGTAGCAATCTACAAGGACATGAGGATTATTAAAGGATACGTTGTCAAAGGCAACATCACCTGGCACAGGAAATAGTCACAGCAGACAATGTGAACCTCAGCAAATTCAAAAGCTTTTGCGTCAACAAAGAACATCAGAGGAAGTGGAAGAGAAAACCACACAGAATGGGAGTAAAATCTTCACAGCCGTGATACAATCTGAAGGAGCATTAAAACCAGCCAAAATATATTAACTACTCAAAGAACAAAACTAAGAAAACAATAGACTTGCTCAAAAGATGGAGGAAAGAGCGAACAAAAATTCACTATGTGATGAAGATAAAAGATGGCTGAGAACATGCTTAAAATAGATTCACACATTGTTTAATAATTAAGCAATGAAATTAAAACCTTCACTACTAACTAAGTCGATACATCACCCACATTAGAAGACTGCTTAAGATACAGAAACCAGACCACCAATCCCTCCGGGATGCTTGTGGGGAACGGGAACACTCATCCACTCACCACTGATATGATGATAGTAGATAGTCATAGATAGTAGATAGGATGAGATAGATAGTGGTATAGGGTATTACAAATTAAAGGGAGACGACCAATGACCAAAAGAAGATTGTCACAACGAACTGACCAAACTGTGAACTTCTTACAAAAGTCTATCTTAAAACAAAAAAAAAAAAAAATGAGAAAAAACAAGAGACTAATATTTATACAGAAATGCATGAATTCTGGTGGGGGGGATTTGGGATGGGGGAACAGGTCTAAATTTTGAATTAACAATCCAATTCCAGGAGAACTCCAGTATTCCAGGGGAATCCGACGCCCGCTTCTGACCTCCGCGATTGCGCGACAAAAAATCGGGTGTGCACAGACTTGCATGCATGACAGTACATTTCATAACAACATACAGTAAATCAATAAAATTATAAAAAAAAAAAATTAAAAGAAAGAAATTTGTATGAAATGTACAAAAGGCATCAATAACAATAATTTTAAAATAATATCTAAAAAACTGAAAAGAATATCCTCATTAAAAATGTTCAAGAAAGAAAAGAAGGAATAGAAGACTAAAGATTGAAAAGATTTAGGAGTAACCATGTGCTTGAAATATAAAGGACCCTAATAGATTGTGGCAGGAACAGAGATTCATCTGAACTACTTGAAATAAGACTCCCCGAAGTTAGAGGGACACTTAGAGACACAAGAATTGTTAAGAAAAAGAGAATCAGGGCTGGAGAGATGGCCTAGCAGTTAAGAGCACCAACTGCTCTTGCAGAGGACCTGGGTTCAATCCCCAGCCTCCACATGGGGGCTGAGAACCATCTTTAACTCCAATTCCAGGGGATTCCGACACCCTCTTCTGACCTCTGTGGCATTGCACAACACGGGTGCGCAAACCTACATGCAGACAGTACATTCATACACATAAAAAATAAAATAAAAAAAAAGAAAAAGTGACTCTTCTAGACATGACAAGTTCATTACAGGAACTCACAGCAACTGGGGCTGCAAGCACATGATCTAGGCAGTTAACATTCCAGAAAGGACAGCAGAGGGGCGCACCAGCAGGTGATCTAGCTGAAGAAGTATTGGGAATTGATGTCTTGTGGGAGGGACAGCCAGTTTTCCTGAGAGGTGTGGCCCTATTGATGCTCCACTGAATGGAATGTCCCTTTATCTGTGCATACAGGCCACACTAACTGGACTCAGTAATTTACAAAACTCGAAGAATGAAGAGGGGAGTGGGCTGCGGCTCTGGGAGGAGTTGCAGGAGACAGTCAATGCTGATCAAATTCCACACTGGTCTCATCTCCACTCCCATACTATAGCCCCTCTAACTTCACGTCCTCTACTATTTTCTTATTTTATTTTGTATTGAATTTTTGCAATTTTCATACAATACGGTGTAATAACGGTTTTCAGATCCTCTCCCAGTTCCATTCTCTGGGCACATCCATAATCCCATCCCTGTAAGACACCTTCTACCTCCCTCCCAGTACCCATCAATTCCCAAAAGTCCCTTAGATTGGGTAGGGATTTCTTATCCATTTCCCCATATCTACGCTGTGATTTTGCCCTTTTTTGTGGCCTATGAAGTCTGATCTTTGTTCTGAAGTTGTTCTTGGAGGTGGGTCTATCCCTTGGAGTTTAAGTCAACCTCATAGGTATGACAACTTTCAAGAAAGCTGAATTTCTCTCTCTTGGCAGCTATCAATCACCAGAAGATCGTTAGGAAGCCCTGTGGCCTCCTGAGCTCACTTGTGCTGCATTTTTGTCTAGCTTGGGCTCTCACAGGCCTTGGGCATGCTGTCACAAGCACTATGGGCTCATAGGAACAACTATGCTGTGGTGTTCAGACATCTGGTTTCCTTGTATTCATCCACCACCTCTGGTTCTTAGAATCTTTCTGCCATCTGTTGCATATGATCTCAGAGCCATGAGAGGACAGGGTGTGATATAGGTGTCCCATTTAGGCCAGAGCATTCTGAAGTCTCTTATTCTCTGCACATTGACCATTTGTGTGTCTTGGTGTTAATCACCAACTACTGCAAGAAGAAGCTCCTCTGGTGAGAGGTGAGAGATGCACTTATCCCTGGGTATAATAGTCATTAGGAGTCAATAGTATAATAAGTCATTAGGAGTCAGTTTAATACTATTGCCATTTAGTGGTTCAAGAAATGGTGCTGGCCAAAGTGCATAGCTACATGTAAAACAATGAAACTAGGTCTCTGTCTCTCACCCTGCACAAAACCTACTCCAAATGGATCAAGGACCTCGGCATAAGACCTTATATATTAAATCTGATAGAGGAGAATGTAGGAAATATACAGGAACTTAGAAGCGCAAGCAAAGAATTTTTCTAAACGGGACTTCAAGAGTATGTACATTAAGAACAATAACTGACAAAGCCTAATATAACTAAAAAGCATTTCTACTTCAAAGGTTAACACTATTTAAGTGAAAAGGCAGCCTACAGAATGGGAAAAATCTTTCATATATGAAAGATTTATATATAAAAATATATAATATATCACAAAAGATTTATCAATTAAAACTTGGGCCAAGGAACTAATCACAGAGTCTTCAAATGATAATGCAAATGGCTAGGATTTTTTTTTAATGTTCAACCTCTTAATCAATAGGCAAATGTGAACTAAAACTACTTTGAGATCTCATTTTACCCAGGTTAGAATGCCTAAAATCCAAATCACAAATGGTAACCAATGCAGGCAAGGAGGTGAGAAAGGGGATCATTTATTCACTGCTGGAGGGAGTGCGAATGGGTACAGCCACCATGGAAATCTACGTAGAAGTTATTCAGAAAGCTAAAGTAGATCTACCATGTGATCCAGCCATACCACTCTTGAGTGTATAGCCAAAGGATTCTTGTGGTTTTAATAAGAATGTCCCCCATAGGCTCCGAGTATTCAGACATTTGTCCCCAGTTGAGAGGTGTTGGGATGCCTGGCCACGATGGACGAAGCGTGTCACTGGGGGTGGGTCGTGAGAGTTCTTAAGCCCTGCAGGATCTCCATTCCCTCTCTGCTTCCTGTCCCTCTGCTTTCTGCTCTTGCTCCGGCCACTTCTTGCCACCATGCTTCCCTGGAACTTAGCTCTAATAAACTCTTCCTTTTTTTATTATTTTATTTATTTCTGTATGTGTATGAATGTACTGTCTGCATGCAGGTTTGTGCACCCGGGTCATGCAATGCCGCGGAGGTTAGAAGAGGGTGTCAGATTCCCCTGGAACTGGAGTTCTCCAGGAATTGGAGTTTCGGACGGTTCTCGGCCGCCATGTGGGTGCTGGGGATCGAACCCGTGTCCTCTGTAAGAGCGGTCAGCACTCTTAAGCGCTAGGCCATCTCTCCAGCCCTAAATTCTTCCTTTTATAAGTTCCTTTGGTCACGGTGTTTTACCACAGCAACAGAAATGCAACTAATACAGAATCTATACCCTACCTAATACAAAGACACTGTTCATCCATGTTCATTGCTGATTGAATCACAATAACCCTGAAATGGAAAACAATGTAGATGCCAATCAACTGATGAATAGGTAATGAAAGTATAGTACATACACAATGGAATATTATTCGCTCTTAAGTAAAATGAAATTATGAAATTCAAAAGTAAGTGGATGGAATGAGAAACAATTATCCTAAATGCAGTAATCCAAAGCCAGAAAGAGAAATTTTGAGTGGTCTCCTTTTTTTAATTTTTTTTATTTATTTATTATTTTTATGTGTATGAGTGTACTGTCTGCATGTAGGTTGGTGACAAGCATGTTTCAATTAGAAAATCCCTAGAAATCAGGAAACCAATAAGGAGCCATGCGAGGTGGTTCATGGGAAAGTGAAGCAGAATATAAAGGTATAAATGGAGAAAGGAAATAATGAGATAGATAAGAATGGTTAAATGGGTGAAGAATGGGAGGGAAGGGCAGAAGAGGGGTTAAGGGGAGGAATAAAACAGGTTTCTCTGTTACAAATGTGCTATCACCTTTTTGATAGCACATTTGTAACAGAGAAAGAAAACTTGAGGAATACTTCAGGAATATTCCTCCTTTATTTTTCTCCATTCTATTTTTTTATTTATTTATTTTTCAATATTTTTATTTTTATTTATTCATTTATTTGTGTATATGAATGTACTGTCTACATGCAGGTTTGTGCACCCGTGTCATGCAGTGCCTCAGAGGTCAGAAGAGGGTGTTGGATTCCCCTGGAACTGGAGTTAAAGACGGTTCTCAGCCACCATGTGGGTGCTGGAAATCGAACCCGGGTCCTCTGCAAGAGCAGTCAGGACTCTCAACCACTAGGCCTTCTCTCCAGCCCTCCATTCTATTTTTCGAAGCAGAGTCTCTCATTGAGCCCTGAGCTCAAAGTTTCTGCTAGACCACCTGACCTGCCTTGACTGCCTCTTTTCCTCCCAGGACTGAGGTTAAAGATGTCTGCTCACTCAGCTTTTATGTGGGTTTTGGGGATCCAACCTCAACTCCTCATTTTGTCAAGTACCTAACCCACTGAACAGCTCCCGTAGAAGGGTTAATATGTAGAATTTATCTAATTATCTATGAATTATTTGAGGATCTTGCTAATGTTAATACTTTATAACTGTGATAAGTAAAGTTCAAACATTATCAAGTCTACTTTGCAGCCTGGAATTCAGAATTTCTAGCATAAGCCCAAGTGTCACTGTTGTTGCTGATGAGAGTGTACACTGCGTGGGAAGGTTCTGACAGGCTGGCTAATGATGGGGAAGGACTTTCTTCAGGGACCAAAAACAGAATCATGACATTTTCTCAGTCAAACTAATGACAAATCACTGCTCAGGACAGTAAGCCGGCCCACTCTCTTTTTGTGTAGGTGTTTCGTAGGCTATCTAAAGACACTAGAAGGAAAGGATGAGATGTTAGAAGAGCAGATGCCGATGAAAACCTGTCCATTTCTTCTCATCTCTACAAAAGCCCAACCCTTACAAACATTACCCTGCAGTTAATTTCCAATAAAGCAACAGGAGTGCTTCCTACTGTTTTTTTTTCTGTTTGTCTTCCATGTGCCTTTTCCTCTTTTCTCTACTTGGAACCCATTAGTTATCATGGAAACAATGACTCTAGTGAGAATGAGAATAGAGACATAAGTATTTTCAACTGAGGCAAAGTGCCACAAATTGCATTCAATTCTCAGAGCTGAGTTTACACCACAGTTGGAGAGCAGCAAAATTAAATCGGAAATTAGACTGCTGAATTATTCTGGATTCAACTCTAGAAGGCGGGCTGCTTGTCTCAGCAGGAGAACATATGAATCTGAGCTGCAGAGAATGATTAGGCAATGAACACCACACTGGGAGAAAATGGCTTTGTAGGAGGAAGGGATAAATAAAAGTGCCCCATCCCTTTGCTGCAAATTTCAAATAACACTTTGGTGTGAGGTGCTGGAATTGCCGCAACGGAAAACTATTAGAACTCACAGAAATCACACTACAATCACTCATAGCATAGCTTCTGGCTAGGAAAATTAAAAAGGCATCCGCATTATATAAGAATTTTATTTATACATGCATACAAGGTGAAGACTAAACTGGAGGTGTCCAATAACAATCTGGACCTTATTCCGCAAGTCACGAAGACAAATGATGTTCAAACAGAGCAATTCACAATGAACGACTATAAACAAGAGTGTGGCTTACTGCTACTATTAGGCATAATTGGGTTTTGGAAGGAAACAGAAGCCGGATGCAATATAGGTAATTAAAGAACAAGCTTTTGTTAACACTAGCAATCAAGGAGTTGTGATTTTACAGATATTGAATATATTATGGTGACCTGAAAGTAGTCTATTTTTAAACAAGTAGTGTATTTCTCTTTCTTACAACATGAAAGTATAATCCTAGCTAACAAGCAAGTCGCTTTCTATTCAAACTATTTACTATCCATTTACAGCAAAAAGGAGCACTTTCAGAATCCAGAATTACCATAGAAACCGTACTTTTAATCCTGGAGGACTGCGGAACAATCAGTAATGAAATCATGATAGCTAAATTACAAGTCCCTAAAGAGTGCATTATTGTAACTACTGTCTCAACACTAAACATATGGGGTTTTATTTTGTTTCTTATTAAAACGAACCTATTGTTTTGTTCAAGATGCCTATAACATTTTGATTAGCAAATATGATATTTTGAAATATAACAGAGAATCAAAATTAAAATTGTAATGAATATAAAAGAATGATTCCAATTGTCATGCCAGATGTGCAGCAATTCTTGAGAAATAAATAGACTTAACTTTAAGTTCAGAAGTAAAACTTGCATATTATTCCACTATGTAGAACCTGCCTAAGAAGTCCTTAATCGTGCAGCTTTGAAAGAAAAGTTATCTCAAAGGAATAACTCTTTAGATAAGAAGGTAAACTGTATATTTCACTGTAGGAAAAAGAATTTATAATACTCATCTTTTCCACTCTTTATTGTATATCGAGCTAACACAGTTAGTCATTGATCTCATTCTGTTTACACTATGTACACCACATTATTGGTCAAAAGAATGTAACTGCTTTCAACACCAGCTTCCACCTGAGATGATGCTGAAATTATAATGACCATTTATAGTCCTTATAAGCAAACCCCAATGCTCATCTTAAAAGCCAGTACCAAGATCCTTCCTGTTCCCCAAGTTAAATTATTACCTTACATACTGACCCTTTTGAATATTTTAGTCCCAACTAGTATTAGGCTGTTAATCTTAGCAGAGTCCTCTAGACTAAGCAGTTAGCTTCTAAAGCCTATTGCAAGACTTATCTAGTTTTAATATTTTAACATAAGTGAGCTGGTACACTGGAAAGAAATGGTATACATGGGAAGAATGAGTCAAGTCACAGGGTCAGATGTTGCAGACCTCTTGAATCAAGGTCTGTGAGAGGAGGAATTCCTTATGATGAGATCAGATTGCTGTAGCACTTCAGGGCCTAGGATCAGAGCCTGACTCTGCATCTGCAAATAGTGATTTGAGAAAATTTCTTTAGCATGTCTCACTGCTTACTAAAATAGGAAGAATCATACTACTTATCTCATGGGGCTATTTGGAACAAGTAGATAACTATAAGATACTTGTATTCATAAAATCAAGTATTTATTGTTGTTGTTTTTGTCATTTCAGAGACTGGAAAAAGCACATGTTGAGAGATCATAAAAAAGGGCTGGGCTACTGAAAAATAAGTCAACAACAGATTCATGAGTCTTTAAAATATTAGAGAGGCTTGGTATGCACAGAACCTGCCTTTCTTGCCTGGATAATGGCTGGTACAATATTGTATACACTGGAGATTGTTTCATGTATGCCCCACAAACTTCCAAATTACAGAAATCTGGACTGACTCTAGCCTAATATAGGTTGTTGGACCCATAGGTGGCATAGAGCTGCAGGTCATTATGATATATGGGAAAACAACTTGGCAGCTTGGGTACCAAGTGACAGGCTATAATAAAACATAGAAAGGACTTTCTCCTAGTTGAGGTCCCCAATAAGTAGAGCCAAGTCCTGGCTTTGTGAAGCCTGAGGGCAATATAACATGCTTGGCACCTCTAGAGCTCTGCAGTTTTGGAATACCAAGAGACACAGTTGGGCAATTTCAAGGAAAACAAAGTACCAGAGAAAAGTGTGGTGGCCCCAAGCCTTTAGGGATTTGAAGACATAGGAAACCACAAGTGATCTTATACAAGAGAATCCGAAACAGAGACATCTAAGAAGATATTGATCAGAAGGAACTTCCCTACAATCATTCAGTTCTTGTCATCATTACTGATAATCTGACTATTAAAGTTGGTTTGGATTTCAAAAGCTTGGTCCCAGGCTGAGTACTGTTGGGCACTGATGGAATATTTCTGTTTAATGGAGCCTAGACAAGAAGTGTCATCACTGAAAATGTACCCTTGAGAGTGATCTTGGGGTCTCAGGCCCTCTCTTTCTTTTTGTTTCCTGGCCACTATGAGGTAAAAAGCCCTGCTCCATCCCTTGCTCCCTACATTATTCTGTCCCACCCCAACCCCCTAAGTGACAGAACCAACAAACCATGAAATGAACCCCTTGAAACCATGAACCAAAGCCAGCTTTTCCTGCTCCAAGTTCCTTCTCTCAGGTATTTTTGTCACAAACAATAGAAATCTGATTAGCACAAACATTAACATGACTTACTTACATCTACTGATTAATGATAACTGAAGATATTTGAGTTGTACATGCTTGCTAATTTCTTTCCAAATAAAGTGTAACCACCTAGGAGCCTTTTTTCTCAAACTCAAAATAAAAGTTCCATTTAAATATTAATAGTGAACCAAAGTTTTTGATGGAATCAAATGACAATAATTCCACGTTTTAGAATCTACTTCAAAGTTTGGACAAGGGTTGAAGAGAAATTATTATAGCAGTAGCAGACAATCTTGCTACAACAATGTAATTCATATTTAAATCAGCTAATACCAATGACTGTTGATATTGACCCTATTGGCATAAGAGAGAAATATAACAACATAACATATATTTTTATTTTGTTCCAAAAATATTATAGTATAGAGATGGATAAACACTGTTCTAAGGATTGATGTCACAGACCCTAATTCTGCCACATGGATGAAATTATATTTGGGGTATATTACTAAATTTTAGATAAAATAACAGTTATGAAACCTTATCACTGGAGAGTACTCACTGTTTTAAAGGCCTGGCACATATGAACTAATTTGATTTTCTTATCAACTCTAAAGAGTGGGTCCTTTTAATTTTCCTACTTAAGGAAAAGAACCCTGTGAAACAGACTGAATAATATTCACAAGGTTATGCCAATTTTAAGTGGAAAAACCAAGTTAAGCAGAATGCCATTTTATATTAGTTACATTTCCTCTTGCCATGACAAAACACACAATAAGAAAAAAATTTATGGGAGTAAGAGTTTACTTTGGCTTACAGTTTGGGAGAGGAGAGAAATATACAATCCATTATCCACCATGGCAGGGAAACCACAGGGGCAAAAGGAAGAGGTTGCTTGTCATTCTGCATGTGATAAGGAATCACAGAGTGAATGAGGAATAGGGACAGCACCAGGCATGGGGGCCCAAGTCTTTAATCCCAGCACTCAGAGGCAGAGGCAGGCAGATCTCTGTGAGTTCAAGAACTCTGTGAGTTCAAGGCCAGCTTGGTCTGCATAGCAACCTCCAGGCTAGCTGGTACTAAAGGTAGATCCTGTCTCAAAAAGACCAAAAAAAAAAAAAAAATGGGGACAGGCAGTAAAACTTCATGGCTCACTCCCAGTGACCACTTCTTCTAGCCTTCAGCTCCTAAAGGTTGCACAATCTGCCTACACAGCTCTACCAATTGGGAAACAAATAGTTAAATACATGAGCCTATGGGGGACATTTCATTGATGAACCACATCACCTATCTTTCCGAATAAAAAGTTCTAAGGCCATTGGGTGGGTACTGAGCATAATAGAGAACCCTGCTACATAAGGGAGCCTCAGCACTCTGGTCTGGCCTGGGTGAGGGGATGCAGAGATTTAACAGGATGAGGAGGAGTTCCCCACTGAGCAATAACATGGTGAGGATGCTGGATGCCACATGGACAAGGAAGTGAGCCTGAGACATGGAGCAAGAGGTTGTAGCAAAGCTCAGTATCAACTGTGTTCTCTACACCTAGACCTCTTGTAGAAATGCCTGGCACAGAGGAACAAGACAACCCTCAATAAATAAATACTGAATAAGTCACATGTAATGTAGAAAGTACAAACACCCTCAGAGGTCAACTAAGTCCCAGGGAACTATGCATGGGGGCATCTCTTGAAATATCCTGCAAATGTGAGTCACCAGTCTTCCTGTGCAGGGAGGTCTTAGAGATCCACTAATGGGACTTCAGCCAGTGTCCAGTCTATAAAGAGGAAAGTCTGCGCTCATGCTTCAGAAAAGAAAGCCTGGTCTATCAAGACCTGACTTTGTCTTTGAATGGATGGACTTGGTAAATGAAAAGCCAAAAGGAGTAGAGGGCTCTCTCCTCCCCCACAAAACCTGAGTGACCCCTGAGGACCAGATCCTCAACTGACCTTGAGAAAACAAAAACCTTGGTTAGTCTGGGCTAATTGTGTGGCCTTAAACATCCAAAACGAAAATATAACCAGAAATAAATAATTAGTAAGGCCTGAGAAATTGTACTTCAGGTATAAAACTTTAGAACTTTTTAAAAAGACAAAAAGTTTAAAGAAAAAAAAAAAAGAGAGCATAGTTGTTTTCCCTGTCTTACTGGCAAGTGCAGCTACCCTGTGGCTGCCACTGCTTTTGCTGTCCTTCAAAGACATGAGACACAGCTTTTCAATCTTCCAATATGGACTGAAGACTCATGTCTCTCCAAGAATTCTCCAAACCTTCAGTGCCAGATGGGGACTGCTGAGACATCCAACTTGTGGACTGAGCTACTACTAGGGTTTCAGCCTCCTCAGAGAATAGACTACCATTGTTGGGCTACCCAGGCTGTATCACGGAGACCAGCACAGGAAGGTCAAGACCGGATGTGGTGCTTACTGGACCTCATTTGGTTGACCATAGGAAGGGAAAGTGTGGAGCACGAGGGCAGAACTGATGGTGGTTTGGGCTTGCCAAGGAGGAGGCTTCAAACATGACATCTTTTAGCCTAATAAATAAAGAAAAAAGAACTCATAAACTGAAGATGCTAAAACTTATGATATATGTGGCATGCATATATGCATATTTTGGAGTGATGCAAATTGGAAGGAACAAGAAGAAGAAGACTGGGTCAAAGAAATGACTGAAACGGCGAACTTCTGCTCAAAATAGTAAACTTCTGCATCCAAAATTTTAAAAGAGACTGAGAAAAAGATGAAAAACAGGTTTGGCAGAATGTGTGAGCTCCGGTAGGAATGGGTCTAGACTTGATTGGAAATTTTGTATGAAATGCACAAAGCTTCAGTAAATATTGGCTTTGAAAAAAATAAAAGAGAGTATCACACTGTGTAAAAAAAAAAAAAGAAAAAGAAAGTACAAACAGCTATAGATCTGCAATTAAAAGCTATTTTCAGACCTAAAGGATTAAGTTTACATGGCTCCTGGCATGTAAAAATCCTTCATCAAGACATCATAATCATTGTAATATACCTTCTGTAGTTTTCCATTTAATAACTGTGATTGAACAACTGTGCATTTTTTCAGGTTTTAAATATATGTAAATTTTTGAGAATTCCATATACTGTATTTTGATCATATTAATCTCCACTCATCTCAGTCCCACCCATAGTTCTCTACCTGCCCCAGCTTCATGCCCTATTTTAATAAACCATGAACTCAATCTATGCTGCCCTGTGGGTGTGTATCCATCCCTCAAGTGTAGTGACCAACCAGGAGCTAAAAGAACCCTGATTCTCCCTCTTCCAAAGTCATCACATGTTCACAGCTCCTCAGTTTGGAATGGGATTTTTGTATTTTGTTTTTGTTGGTGTTTGTTTCTATTTCATTAATCTCTTCTCTGATTTTTGTTATTTCTTCTTGTCTATTGGGTTTGAGATTCATTTGTTGTTATCTTTCCGGTGTGTTTAGTTGCAGTGTTAAGTTGTTTATTTGTGCTCTTTCTGGGTTTTTTTTTTTTTTTTTTTTTTTTTTTGCTGTTGTTGTTGATTTTTAATGTGGGCACTTAGAGCTATAAATTTCCCTCTTAGGACTGATTTTAAAGCGTCCCATAGGTTTTGTTCTGTAGTATTGTCCTTTTCGTTTAATTTCAGGAACACTTTTATTTCTTTCTCTAATTCTCCCTTGACCCATTCATTATTCAGGAGTGTGTTATTTAGTCTTCATGGGTTCTTGTAGATAGTAGGGCTTCTTCTGTTGATAATTAAGCTTTATTGCATTGTGGTCTGATAGAATGTGTAGAATTATTTCAATTTTTTGGTATTTGTTGAGATTTGTTCTGTACCCCATGAAGTTCTGAATAGAAAGTATATTCTTTGGTGCTTGGGTGAAATATTTAGTAGATGTCTGTTAGGTCCATTTGGTGTATTGCATTATTCAGTTCAGCTATCTCTCTGTTTATTCTTTGTCTGATTAACCTGTATAATGGGCACAGTGAGGTATTGTAGTCCCTTACCATAAGTGTGCTGGGATTAATCTGTGCCTTAAAGTACTGTAGAATTGTGTTTATGAAGTTCAGTGGTCCAGAGTTTGGTAAATATATATTCATGATTATAAAATCTCCATGGTTAATTGTTTCTTTTATACGAATGTAGTGACTCTCTTCATATCTTCTAATTAGTTTTAATTTGAAGTTTATTTTGTCTGATATTAGAATGGCAATTCCTGCTTGCTTCTTAGTACCATTTGCTTGGAATATGTGTTTCCATCCTTTCACCTTAAGATAGTGCCTGTCCTTGAAGGTGAGATGGGTTGAAGAATTCAATGTCTTTTTTTTTTTTTTTGGTCTTTTTGAGACAGGGTCTCCCTGTAGCCCCAGCTGTCCTGGAACTCACTCTGTAGACCAGGATGGCATCCATTCTCCCAGTCTGTGTCTCATGCTTTGTCAACAATCTCATTATGCACTGGGATGGGGTTCATAACCCCTGCCCCCCTTTCCTTTACCTCAGTAATACAATTATGTGTTTTTAAGCATATTTTAATAGATATAAAATATTTTTCCAAGTTCAGCGTTAGAATATGCAAGTATATAACAGTATATTGATATTGTTAGTGCTATTATATATGCTGGGCTCTGTACTGACATGAAAAGTACAGTCATGATAAAATATTTACTACAAAGAAAAACAATAAGGAATTAATGTATTAATTTGTCCTACAAATATTTATCAGTAGACATGCTATAATACAGAATATACTTATTGTTAAGAATATTTTTCAAAAGTTATGCAAAAATTAGCAAATTAATTTCAAGATGATAAAGATCTCTCTGAAAGTACTGTAATTTTCCAAAATTATATTTGGGATCTACTAAGAATTTGAAACAGCCTAATTCTGAATCTTCTAAGTTTGTTTTCACATACATTTCAATGATATCGGTAAAGGTACCTTATGAAAAGTTATTAATATTATCTTTCTAGCTATCACTGTTATAATAAGCTTCATGCTTCCATGTTTGAGGCTGTAATCATAGACTATGAGCCATAATAAAGAAAGCAGCACCTTTCTACTTAGAGGTTGAAAAGATGGCCAAAAATCTTCCCTTTTGGACTTTAAGCAAATTCTAAGTAAACTATAATTAAGTAAACTCTAGAAAAAATAGAAAGTAGAACAAGCAGACTAAGATAATTCCCAAGAGAAAAGGTGGTAGAAGTTTTATCTCATAAGGCAACATCAGTTGACTAACCTGAAACCCAAAATAAGTAAATGACATTGGACATAGAACAGTGAGAGCCTGTGGACCTCGGGACAACATGAATAGCGATGCAAAACAGACCAAAAGTCTAAAATATCTTTCATGATGCTGTAAATCAATAAATTTTACTGATTTATAATAAATGGCCCTCCACCTTGTCTATCAAATACATTTGGGATAGAGACCTAATAGAATGTTCGGTATAGAAGCTATGCTATTGAAATAGGCTGTTATCAACATCCAATGACCATAGTAACAAAATTCAACAAGGAAGCAGCTAAGGACAGAATTAAACAAAGGAGAGCACAAATCCACAAAGGTGAATTTAGCATTGGAGGACTTCAGCTGTAATTTTTCAAATTCTGAATTAAATACAAAATGTCCAGCATAGTCTTCCCAGCAAGTACATTATTTGTTGCAAGCCAGAAATGCTGCTTCAATGCATTCTGATTCCTTATTTGTTATATAATAATATGCTTAAAAAGCAACACATTGTGAGCTTGGGAACTGTGAGGCATTTATTTACCATGGTGGGTTAATCTCATTCAGTGAGGTATAGAAACTCAATAATGAGTGCTACAGTATATAAGCTAATTGCTAGGATAAAACCAAATGAATAATTACTTAACTCCAGAATGAGGCCTGCGGGAATTTTTCTTTAATAAAGGTTTAATTCACCAGTGATAATGAATGCAATCTCACATACTACTGAATAACACCATTAGCATAATGGCTGTGATACAAAAACTATAATTAGAACTAAACAGAAACGTTAATTACAACCACCAAGGTACTGAATGAAATACTGTTGCTTAAGAAATTGACCTGGTTTGCTGTCATGCCTTATGAGTTCAAGGATATCTCTGTAATTAAATGAATATATATAAATATATATGCATAGATATAAACAGATATTAGACCAGGGATTTTGTCGCTTTACTAAAATTCTCTTAAACATAATAAGTAGATTAAGAAGCAATTGTCTCAAATAGAAAGTAAAAGCTGAAAATAATAAAAAATAGTTGAAACTTTTGTTTTTTCTTGATAACATACAAATAACATATATGTTTTTAAAATCCAACATTAGAGGGTAGATGTCCTCAGTTCTGTTTCACTAGTGCTATTTCTACACAGACAAGGGGCAGATACTAAAAATGAACAAATTAATAAAGTGTAAAATATTTATATAAGTTTAAAAATAAGTGTGCGATCAATAAATGTTAAGGTACTTGTGGTTATGAAAATACATTATTTTTATTTTTTTATTATTTTATGTGTATGACTGTACTGTCTGCATGTAAGTAGGTGCATCCTTGTCATGCAATGCCGTGGAGGTCAGAAGACGGTGTTGTATTCCCCTGGAACTGGAGTTAAAGATGGTTCTTAGCCACCATGTGGGTGCTGGGAATGGAACCTGGGTCCTCTGCAAGAGTAGTCGGTGCTCTTAACCACTGAGCCATCTCTCCAGCCCCAAGACATTATTTTTTAAATACTCTGAATTTTAATTACCAGATATACAAATAAATATATAGAAATAAAATATTTGTTGCATATATAATGGATTTATTTATGCAGATGCATTGCTAGTCATTAATCAAATATCACATTGTATTAAAAACAGCAAAACAAGACAACCATAAAAATCTTCCATCACTATATAATTTCACTGGATTAGCTTAGGTATTATTTTTTAATGTGTACTGTCTGCGTGTAGGTTGGTGCACCAGTGTCGTGCAATGCCATGGAGGTCAGAAGAGGGCGTCGGATTCCCCTGGAACTTGAGTTAAAGACGGTTCTTAGCTGCCATATGGGTGCTGGAAATCGAACCCGAGTCCTCTGTAAGAGCAGTCAGGGCTCTTAACCACTGAGCCATCTCTCCAGCCTCAAGCTTAGGTATTTTTTAAAGGCCTTTCTCACCTTGTACATAAAATATAGTTTGTTGTCCACAGTAATGGTCTTAAGTTTTAATAATAAAATGAAATCTTTAAGATAGAAATTCTATCCAGGTGTGGTGTGATATGACTTTAAATCCAGCAGCTGGGAGGTGCAGGCAAGAGGAAAAGATGTTGAAAGTCACCCTTGGCTACATGGCATGTGTGAGGCCAGCCTGGGCTACACGAGAGCCTATCTCAAAAGAAAAGGAACTTCTTTATGAGAAGATTTTGGAAACATCCCATGAGCAAAATTAGTTAGAACTATAAAAATTTTCTGAAATCACAATCAGAATTTATCCTTGGCTACTTATATTTTTATTCCATTATTCAGTTTTATTATTCAGTAAATATACTTTCTACTTGAAAAGTCAACATTGTGCCTCCATTACGGAACACTTTCCAATAGTCCAACACAGTTTTTAAAAAAATACTTTATCATTTTTATTTTATATATACAAGTGTATAGCTTACATGTAGGTAGGCGAACCCATGTTGTGCAATGCCCAGGGAGGTCAGAAGAGGACATTGTGTCTCCTGGAACTGGAGTTAGGAACAGTTGTTAGCCACCATGTGGGTGATAGGAATTGAACCCAGGACACCTGCGAGAGCAGCCCTTGACCACTGAACCATCCCTCCAGCACCCAACAGTTTTTTAGAACTCATCTTTGCAACCTCAATTCAGTGTACCTAGAAATAGCCTCTTCCCACTATTCATTACTGAAATATCACATTCTTGCAATGATCATGGTATATAGTACAGTGTTCTGTGACAACGAGTGATTACTTAACACAACTGGACCACTAGCCAAAGAACCACCTTGACAATAGTCGCTAAAGAAACACAGACAGAGAGACAATAGGAGGAGCTGTCTCTGTCATAACTCCTGACATTACTGTTGTGGTGTCGCTCTCTGAGACTAATGGATGGATTAATATCTCATATCAAATTTGCATTTCTTGTTTTAAAAAATTGTGTGTGTTTGCACACAGGCACATGCATGCCATGTGTGCACAGTGCCCCTTTAGGACAGACGAGGGCATCAGTTCCCCTGGGGCCCAAATTATGGGAGGTTGTGAGCTATCTACTATGGGTGCTGGGATCTGATCTGAAGTCCTCCAAAAGATCAGCAAATGCTCTTATCCACTGAACCATCTCTCCAATTCCTGCATTTTAGTAATGAAGAGATTTTGAACATTTTCACAAAACTATCGATTATTTGTATGCCTTCTTTTTTTTTAATGTGTATGAATGTATTGTCTGCATGCAGGTTTGTGCACCTGTGTCGTGCAATGCCGCGGAGGTCAGAAGAGGGTCTCGGATTCCCCTGAAACTTGAGTCAAAGACGGTTCTTAGCCGCCATGTGGGTGCTGGGGATCAAACCCGGGTCCTCTGCAAGAGCAGTCGGCGCTCTTACCCGCGAGGCCATCTCTCCAGCCCCTGTATGCCATCTTTTAAAAAGTATTTTTATTACTTTTATTTTATGTGTATGAGTGTATATTCTGCAGGTAAGTAGGTGTACCCATGTCAGGCAATGCCTGAGAAAGTCAGAAGAGGGCGCCTGTGACTGGAGTTACAGATGCTTGTTAGTCACCATGTGGGTGCTGGGAATCCACCCTTGGTCCTCTTGAAGAGCAGCCAGTGCTCTTAACCGCTGAGCCATCTCTCACTTCTTGTGTAATTCAAATCCTTTGAAATTATTTTTTTAATTAGGTTAGTTGTGTCCTTTTTTTTTTTGGTCTTTTCGAGATAGGGTCTCCCTGTAGCCCCAGCTGTCCTGGAACTCACTCTGTAGACAAGGCTGGTCTTGAACTCACAAAGATCTGCCTGCCTCTGCCTCCAGAGTGCTAGGATTAAAGGCGTGGGCCACCACACCTGGCTCAATATTAACTTCTTATCAAATACGTGGTTGGCAACTCTTTTCTCCCATTCCATGTGCAGTCTCCTTACAGTGACTATAACCCAAATATATCTTTGATCAAAGAAGGTGTCAACAAAAGGTCATCCTTTTCCACAACTTTAGCTGGGATATAGGACGTAAAGTGGAAAACGAAGGAAAAGATTAGGATCTAGTAAATTAGATGTGCTGTCATCTTTGGCACTAAAGAGGTTCATTACCTAAGAGATTTCTCTACCTGCCTATTGGCCACATACAACAGAAAAATCTACAAGCCAAACAATATTTGGTGCTGGTTTACACTCGTCTTCTTATATTCTCTACTCAATTAATGCTAACACTCTCTCTCGGTTCAACTACTGTACCATTTATTAAGAAACATACTGTGGTTATAAAATGAATGATGCCCTTGAGGCTTATTCCAAAATGCTGCAGAACAGACATTATGTGTTCACTTAGCAATATGATACCACCTTATCTGAGGACTTCCACCCTGGCGCTGGGGATTGTCAGGGTTCTATAACACGGCACCTAAAATTCTTGGTTGCCCAGATCATATTCAACTTTCATGAGCTTTGGAACAAAGGTTGCCCCTACAAAACTAGCTTAGTTTTCTTTCTGAAAGAAAGACCTAGCTATTGGCTTCTTAAATAAGTACAAGAAAGGGGAAAGAATTCCCCAAATTCTGAGATTGGTGTTTAGAGGACAGAGTCTTTCAGAGTGACACAGTCATCTGAACCCTGAACAACTGGGCTCTGAAACCAGCTTATTCTTGCTGTCCATCTTAGAAAAATGTGAGAGTAAGGGTATCAGACAGTGTCTAAAGACTCATCTTTGACACAATTCAGACCAAATCAGAAAAGTCCTCCTTGGGCTGACTGGTTAGCTAGGACTACTCCAAAGTCCTGAGCTCTGTGTCCAAACAGGAAACCGAGACGTTTTTCTCTATATCTTAATAATTGATTTAATAACATTCAGCACATATGTGATTGCATGGCATCCTTCAGATGACTTGAAACTTTTATCTGTTTTGATATCCTCATGTCTCTCCTTGTTTTTCTTGGTTGAGAAAGGAATAAACAGGAAACAGCTTTCCTACAACAAGAACCTCAGTAAGCTTTAATTTACCTTGAAAGAACTATTATAGACAAATTACCACAGAAAATAAGGATTTTAAAAATAATTCTTTAATTTGGACAGAGTAATTGTACCATTCTTGGAAAATATGTCTCTAAATGACTCTCACAAATGTTAATTAAATGCTATTAGCCCACCCAAGGGGGGGTCCAGAAATGCCTATAAATACATGTTAACTCCCTAAAACATGTATGTTAGAATTGATTCTGACAACGTGGCTAGAGAGCAAGCCCCTACTTCAGTTGCCGAGCAGCCAGCCCTAGGACCAGCATCCCTTTCTTTCAAGGACCAGACGCTGACAGTAGGCAGCATCCGGAACATTTACCCCTGGGTACTCTTTGTAATCTGAGGGTGTGTAGAATCTGAGAAAGATTCATCTTGCTATGGACCTTGAACTGTCTTGAAAACACACGGAAAAAAAAATTAATTTTCTTTTCTTTTTTTTTTTTTTTTTTTTTTTTTTTTTTTTTTTTTTTTTTTTTTTTTTTTTTTTTTTTTTTTTGTGTGTATGTGTGTATGAGCAGACACACATGTGTGCATGGCTGACCTGCAAAGGCTGGCCCCTGAAGAAAACTTCCCTCCCTTAACAGCTGTCAGTTACCAACATCTCAGATAGTGACAGAGGCTTGTGACCTCCTCACCCTTTCATATTGGAATGTTTATTGGCTTCATTTTGTACAGGTATTTGTAACTGGCAACCGACAGCTGTTCTGAGTATCAGCTGTGTGTGTGTGTGTTCGGTGTGTGTTGTGTGTGTGTGTTTTGTCTTTGTCATATCCAGGAAGGACAGAGAGGACAGCTGTTTGCACCCCTGGTTCTCGCTCTAACCTCTGGTCTGTTACAGGCATCCTTCTCCCTCTTTTTTCTGTGACAGTCTCTGAGTCTGGAGGGAAGGTGGGATCTGGATGTCCCATCTGTGACTGAGCACTCCATTGACACTTATTCTCTGCACTATGACAAGTTGTGGTTGTTTCCCTGTATTAAACTGCTCTCGCATCTGCACAGAAGACAGCTTCTCTGGATGAATGTCTGAGTGTGGATGAGAGGGGGAGGGTGGGAATAGTAGGGAGGAGGTTTGCTGAGGAAGGTAAAGCACTGAGGACGAGAGGCCAACTTGGAGTCATCTTTCTTCCTTGTACCATGAGGGGTTCTTGGTCAGGGTCAACAGGTCCGTGAATTGGCAGATCCCTTATGCTTGAGTCATCTCAAGGCCTATGCTTTCTGTAATTTCTCATATTAATATTATTTTTTCCATTTTCTGTGAATTTCATATATAATATACAAGTCTAATATAGAATATATATATATATATATATATATATAATAATATATAATGTTATTTTGGATCAATATCCACCTACTCTCCCTAACTCCAATTCTTCCTGAATAACCCCAGCCCCTCTCAACTTATATTCTTCTTTTTAAAAATATTGATTTTTTTTTTTTTTTTTTTTTTTATTTTTCCTTTTGTATTTATTGTTTAATGGATTTTACAATAGAATAGTACAGTTGTTTTTCAGATCACATTAACCTTGCTTAGTTTGCCATAACTAGGTTAATCAGTGTTAGAATCCACCAGATGATGGGATACCATTGTCATTCAATTTGATTTTTCTGACTGTGTACTTCACTCAGCACGATGTCATCTACCTCCAGCCACTTACATGCAAAGCCATGGATGTCATCTTTTCTTTACCTGTGCATAGACTCCACTGTGTAGATGTACCACTGATTTTCTCTCTCCACTCATTCATTGAGAGGCATTGGTGTTTTGTTTCCAGCTCTTTGATATTGTGACGAGAGCTGCAGAGAACATTGCTCGTGCACGTATCTCTGTGGTAAGATGTCTTGTGGGTACATAGTGTCCAGGAGTGGGTATGGCTGGGTCAGGTAGAAAATTCATTCCAAGTCTTCCAAGGCGTTCTATCCACGATGCTTTCCACAGTGTTTTTACCAGTTTACATTCCCACCAGCAGTGGATGAGTGTTCCCCTTTCCCCACAACCTCTCCAGCACTTGGTATCATTTGTTTTCTTGATCCTAGCCAGTCTTATTGGAGTAAGATGATATCTTAAAGTGGTTTTGATTTGCATTTCCTTAATTATTAGCGACACTGAACACTTCTTAAGATGTTTCTCAGCCATCTCTAATTCCTCACTTGTGAAGTCTCTGTTCAGCTCTTTGCTCCATCTATTGAGTGGGTCATTTGTTTTCTTTCTTCTTTGTTATTTGAGTAGTTTATATACTCTGGAAATCAATGCTTTGTCAGAAATAAATTTTATTAATTCAAGTGCTGTGGCTGCTGTTAACACTGCTCTTCACTGAGGAGGGAAAAAAAGACGGTTAGTTAGATGGAAGGAATAGAAGGAAAGAAAATGGCATATGAAGTACTTTCTGTCCAGAGCTTGTTGCCATATAAATGTTTGCGAAAGAAATTTGTAATCAAACAATACAGAACAAGCATGCAGCCAGATCGGATACAATGCTTTTCTTCTTCTGGTTATTTTGCTTCCCTTTGCTTTGTTTTCTTCCGTAGACTTTTTTTCTTTTTCCACTTTTCATTTAAATACATATAAAAACTCCTGTCCAAACAGAGCCTGATGCTACACCCACAATAAGATTCAGCTTCCTCTATATTTTTAATTAACTCGGGCCCAGCAGTTGTTTTTAACAGCTAACATTTTGTGTGAGTTACAGTATGCACACCGCTGAGACATAAATGCAAAGTAATCACTCTAATAAGTAGATATAAACATTTGCAACAATTGCAACAAGTCTCTGCAGCAAAATAGGGGAATATAAAGAAAAATAACCAGCAGCAAGCCAGGAAATAAGTCTCAATACAACTGCATGGGTATGAGTGACATTCAATGCTCTGATCTTTTATTGCTTTTAGTAATTTCAATACCCCAAAGTGACTAATGAGCTTGTACTTTCAATGCCGTAAAATGAGAACCCTGATTAGGGAACAAAAACAAAAACACAAAACAAGACTTCAGTTTTCATGTTTGTACCAAAGGCACCAGCAGAGACTTTGGGTACTTGGTGAGGGGCATCATTTCCATAACAGAAGAAAATTACAAAATTTCAGTCCAGGATCAAAAAGGAAAAGGCTTCAGCACCCACTCACATACAATAGATAGCCCTTCAATGGGGAGACTCTTGACGTGGATAGACTGCCAAGGACTGGGGCAAAGCAAGCAGGGGAGAGTGGAAGAGGTGGAGAGAGAGAGAAGTGGGCACTGACCACCTGATCTCTTGGAATAAGGCAAACATGTTATTCTAAAGCCCAACAAAGTTATGGGTGCTAAATGAAGAAGTACTGTCAACTAATTTACATGTCTTAGGCATCATAGAATGGATTAAATGAGGATGGAGTCTGAAAAAGGAATCCACCCATGGTCTAGTTATAAGAGATTTGGTCTCTAGGAGTCAGGCTGAAGGTGATGGTAGGAAGAACACACAGTTCAAGGGCAGGTACCAGAAAAGAAAGTAATAAGGTTGTCATTCATAAAGAGAAGGCAAAGGAGAAAAACAGTACGTTAGAATCCAAGTCTACAGGCTTTCTTCACTGGATCTACGTCAAAAAAAATCTCTGCTGATGTAGGCAAGGACATTGCTATTGCTTGCTAATAGCTTTAGGCCATAGAGTCACACAAGCAGTCAAAGTATACCTAATGCATCAACTCTACAAAAAATGATGTAAGCAGCAATCTAAAGGCATAATTCTTTTACCTTCACATAAACACAGGTCACAGAGGTGAATGGTATGGCCCAAAGAATTAAATTGGTGTGTCCATACCACCCAGCAGAGAAATGAACTGTCCAAGATTGAAAATTGAGACTTCATCACTGTTAGAGCATGACCTTAACTATATTACAAAATACCTGTACCCATATGAAGAGAGAGAATGAGTAAATGAGAGAGAATGAGCAGAAGTATAATACAATAACAGAATAAGTTTGCTTCCCATTTGACGTGTTTGGGAAGGTGGCAATGCTACCACGGGGGACAGTGCAGAATGAGTGGGTAAGTGTTCTGACGAAGGACGGAGCTCACAGAAAAGTGGTGAGTGAAGTAAAAGTTGAAGCAGGTAAAAGCAGCTTGGTTAGCGAACCCAAGGAAAGCTTAAAAAAATAACCTCTTCCCATGTAATTGTGGCTGGTCAAAATATTAGGCACCAAAATTAAAGATGTTTCAGATGTGTAGAATGGTTTGCCTGACTGTGCTGGAGACAATGTGATAACTCATGGCTTAGATGAGTCCAGAGTATGGTGGGCCCACCCACCACAGAAGGTACTTGGCCATGTGAGATTGAGCAAGTCAATCATATTGGTGAACTCGGACTTCTGGGAAGTTTTCTTTGTACAGGGAACACCATGGAAAAATAGCCCAGGAAGTCTCCTCTAAAGGGAGAGTAAAACTGGCCATGGTGGTGAGGAGGGTGGGTGACACAGGGAGACTGGGGTGAGAGAGGAGAACTGGCAAACACTAGCCCTGATAACAACAGCCATCCCACCCAGCATCACCCCCATAGTATAAGGCAGGTGTCACAAAGCTTACAGGGGTCTGAGTGATGCACAAAACAATGGTATGTTAAAGAAACCCAGTGTGTTGTCCAAAACCTGTGAATATTTCACATTCCATGGCAAAAAGGGGCTTTGTAGATGCAGTCCAGAGGAAGATTTTGAAACCAGAATATAATCCTTGGTTATCTGGTGAGACTAATATCAGGAGAAAGAAGAAAGATGGTAATAAAGGAGGGAGAGAAGGAGAGAGGGAAGATGGAAAACGGACAGCGAGGAAGACATTTGGAGCTGACGCGGGAAGGAGGAAGAGGCTCTAGCCAAGGAATCTGGGCAGTCTGAAAAAGATGAAAGACCTGTCCAGAGGGCATGCACCCATCTGAAGCCTCGATTTGAGGAGTTTTGACATTTGACCTGTAAGATTATAAATTTCTGTTGTTTTAGGCCATTTGGAGGTATAATCTCTTATAAAAAGCAATAAGAAATCAACGAAACTGATAAATTTATAACTTGCTCATTTTATTATTTTTATCATTTCTTTTCTCGATGTTCCTTCCTTTAGTCATCAAATATTTACCATGCCTCAAGGCTGATTCAAGGCCTGCCTTAATGCCTAATAATGGCAAGAAAGAAGATACAAGCTCCTGAAAGGCTCACTGTTTAGTGTAGGGGATAAAAACAAATATGTTGCAAGGAAATCTTTTAAGTATCAGAGTGGGGGTGACAGTGGGGGGAGGTGACAAAAGACAGTTCTGGGAAAGCAGTTGTGTTTAGAAGGGCTATATGGGGTGTTTTCCCTGTTTCTCTGTCTCTCTCTCCGTCTCTCCCTCTCTCTCTAAAGAGAGAGGGGGAGAGAGGGAGAGACAGGGGGAGGGGGAGAGAGAAAATAAAATTCTGAGTTGGAAGGAAATCTGAAGTCACCCCAGAAGACAAGAGAATACTTCACCCAATAAACAGAATTTCCTGAGAAACCACATCTTAATAGTGAAACTTCTGCAAAATTGATCAACTGATTAGAACTTCACTGATTATAAAGAATCTGGAATGTTGCAGGCCCAGATCCTAATTACCATTTATCTTGGGATATTGTGAGCTCCCTAAATAGCCTCCCCTTGCCCACATCCTGTGACTAACAGATAAAATATTTTGGAATGTATTAACTTAGCAGACCTCCAGTTTCCACCAACCAAAAGGCTGAGTGTCAGCAGGCTGCCCCCGGGACCTATAGCAGAGATCTCTCTTTTGTTGTACCCACCCACCTCCATTTAATGTTTCTACCATTATTTGAAAAGGGTCTTGATTTATGACTTTGCTTTGTTCTCTTACTACAGAAACTTCATGAAACTGCTTCCATGCTGGAGCATGGAATTTAGAACAACCAGAATCTGTGTTACTGGGTCGTGGTCACTCATTTTTGACACTGAGGGTAGCCCTACTTCCCATCTGCATGCTCAGCTTCCTGGAAGGCCATGGGGGAACATCACCAGAAGCTGCATCCCAGCCCAGGAGGAGAAAAGCCACGGCATGGCCAGGCACAGGTTTGTTTGACAAAAACCAACCACTCATTCATTTCCTCTTACCCAGAAAACCAGATTGTAAAGGAGCAGTGTTGGGGTGTGGTTTTTTTTTTGGGGGGGGGCAGGGGTTGACACATTTTCCTGAGGTGTATCAAGGTTAAAAACAATGTCGAAATGCTATTTCCCTTTTAATAAGAAGATATTACATTTTAATTTCACTTTTTAAGAGAAAAATATTACAGAAACAAGAACAGGAATGAGTTTGCGCAGAAAAGTACAAAGATTAATGAGTGGTCCATTAAAAAGAAGCTAATGCTAAATTTCAGAATGATTGAAGAAGATTTGAGCAAAAGTATAGGCACATCAACACAAAACAAGCCTTCCATTGTAATGAAACTAGAGTCTTCAAAAAGACATCAAAAAGAGGTTAGTTCATACAAGTGTACAGGAGTCATCATAGTATAAAAGATGAAGGAACAGATTAATTCTGGAATTAGGTGGAGATGCTTTAGGGGATATGCTAAAGTTAGCGGTAATATACACAATTCAAGAACACACGTGGTCTCCAAGCAGTGACCTACCAATGTTCTAGCAACATAATCAACAATATGGGAATGTTATCTTTTCCTTGTTTATATCACTTCATCACAGAAGTTAACATTGAATATTAAACTCCTATTAATAACAGAATGCGCAGCTAGCTATCCTGAATCTGGTTCTATAAAAAAGAATATTTTCAAGATTATATTTTTACCTTCCAATACTACATCAGTGCCTCAGCCCATTAATCAAGGCATTATTTGGTCTGGTCAAGGTCACACATACTGTGGTATTTGATCAGCAGTTGATTAAAACCCTGATTTGAACATAACATGATATCAGAAGTCATCCACTATCATCGATACAACATTCATCAGAGAGGCAGTAGATGAATTGTAATCAGAAGCTAGAAGAATTTATGGAGGGAAGTAGAAAGGCATTATAGGGTAACTAGGAATAAGTGAGAAGTTAGAAAAATCATTCATATGGCAAAACAAGGTGGGAGCGAAGAATTTTTTGGAGTGATTGAGAGAGGAATAAAGAACGTATTGAAAGATATCAAGAAGTTATAGATGAAGAATTAGAAGAACTTGTAACTGTAGGAAGTGAAAAACAAAAAATAAACTGATCCAGGATCAATAATGTACAAATTACTTAAATTTATCAGTATCAGAATATTTCAAATATGTCTAATATATTGAATATAATATGTATATAAAACACCTTACAATACTTTGATGAATGGTCATGTCAAATTGCCTTCTAAATGGGTGTGTTTATACTCATAGACTTGGACTATTATCAAACTTGATCAAAGAAGCTTCTTTTTGCAGTGGGCAGAGACTCATAACTGGTCAGTGTTGAGATTAAGACTCAGTGCATTCTCAAGCTTCAATGGAACACCTTTATCACCTTCCACACCCTGCTGAGACACAGGGAACTTTATGGAAGAGGCAGAAAGAAGGGAAGAGCCTGAGGCTGCGGAGGGTGCTATGAAATGCTGTCTTCTGGACATGACATGGGTATTGCACTCATCAATGCACAACAGGCAAACTAGCTACACGAGAGCTGCATAAGATCAAACCAGCCAAAATTACAGCATGGATGTGGAGGTGCTCACTAGGCCCCAGCCTTACTGAATAGCATGGCAGTTGGTAGCTGATTGGAAAAGGGGAATCCTTTTGTGGAGAGCTGGAGGGGAAAAGTAAAGGTTGAAGTCACGCATAGTGGCATGTGTCTTTAATCCCAGCACTCAGTAGGCAAAGGCAGGTGGATCTCTGTGAGGTGGGGTAGGCCTGATTTACATGGTGAACTCTAGGCCTGCTAAGGCTACAAGGACACCTTGTATTTAAAAGATCAAAAAGAAAGATAAATATGATCATATCCCATTGTATACATGTATGAAATTCTCAAAGAATTAAAACAACCACTTAAAAAAGAAAAAAAGGAAGGCAATAATTTATAAGCCAATGCTTTCTGATTTAAGGAGGTTTTTTTTTTTTTCTAATTAAGAATTTATTTTCTCTCCTAAAAAGAAAACTCAGCTGGGCGTGGTGGCCCACGCCTTTAATCCTAACACTTGGGAGGCAGAGGCAGACAGATCTTTGTGAGTTCAAGGCCAGCCTTGTCTACAGAGCAAGTTCCAGGACAGCCAGAGCTACAGGGCATTCCCTTATCTTTTTTTTTTTTTACGAATTAGTTTTATTGAGCTATGTGATTCTTCAACATTTTTCCCAATTCGCAGTTCAGCTTATTCTCGCCTTTTCCCCCCCCCCCCATCCCTGTTCATGCATTATGCCATACATGTGCCCTGCATCTTTTCTCATTTCTTTTTTCATTTTTTTTTTTTTTTTTTTTTTTTTTATGAGTACAAACATCCTTTTTGTAAAACCATTTTGCAAGTATTTGTGCCCAAACCCACACTGTCCCTTGTTCCCACCATCCATCAGGGGGGCTTTGTTCAATTCAAGTTGATCAAAAGTGTCGACTACTTTGCTGTTGTTCACCATTCAATCCCAATCGCGCCCTTAATCTTACCACGCCCTCCTCGCAGTTGTTCCCTGGTTGGCTACGGTGGTATTGAGCGGTAATACAGTCCCCTCTCTCTGGAGTTGTTGACTTAGACTCGTCAATTTCTTTTCATGGGTGACAGTTTGTCCAGGATTAAACTTTCAATCCTACTGGTGAAGAAAACAAGCAATTAGATATAATAGGTATAGCCAACTAATTATGTTAGTATTAGCATAGACCTGTTTGGATATGTTTCATGATTCATTTTCCCCTGTTAAATATATCAGGGTCTTACTATGTGGCTTATACATCTCCTAACCTGTAGAGGATGTAAGTGTGTGGCATCAGCCATGAATTAATCCTCCAAGGGGAGAGCCATATAAATTAACATTTGGGATAACAGGCATGCTGCTCTCTGCACATATTTCCAGGCATGGTTGATGTAGTGGTGCTGATGGTGGAGTCTTGCATGACTCAGGAGACCAATATTTGCTTATTGATTTAGTTGTCCTTTGTCACTTCTTGGGCATTCCAGAGCAGCTGTCACTTGCAAGGTTCTGTCATCAATATCATCCCTCCTCATGTTAAGCAGGGTCTTCGGCGCAGGTCTTATTCCTTCCCCTGTAAGGTATCCCAAATTATGAGGCTAAGATGCCCCTTACTATTGTTGGGCCTTGAGTCCCTGGCCAATTGCACTGGTTAGAACAATCCATTGCTGACTTCAGGCGTATTAATTATTTTGTGCCGAGTGTATAGCTTAAAGAGACTTTAGTTTTATATTAGGTTCTGAATAGAAATCCCCCAGCAGTTCCCATGTCATATACGTCATATAAAATAGCATTTCTCTGGTTTAAATGAGATTACCTCTTACAATAGTTGTCATCCAATACAGTTGGGGAACAACCTCATTCTTCGTCATACTTCTCCTTTCTATGGGGCGAAGCAAGAAAGATTACTTATCTCAGAACCTTTGTTGGCACACTAAGAAGGATAATTCATTAGGACTCTAACTAGTACCATGTGGAATCATACGAGGTTCGATGTCATTATGCATTTCTGAATCGGTTTCGTCGCTTGAATGTTCAGACACGTGTCAGCCCTTCCCTTCCTCCTCTTTCTGGTACATCCTTACTCAATGCAAACTTTGTATCTTTATTCCAGACGTTTAAGCGTGGGGTGAACGTCTTTTGCTCCTGTGGAACAACATCTTCCCTATGTTATGTTTTATAACGATATTGAATTCGCAAGGAGTTGATAACAACGGTATCCCTCCCTTTCATGCCCACCCCCCTTTTTTTAGCAGTTATGAAGTTCTCCAAAGGACAGTATCCATAATCGATACATATACGATGGAGTTCAAAGAGACACACATTTCATCTCAACTTACCCATGTTGTTTTCGTGACGTTATTATTGAAATTAACTTTGGAACGCAAACTAATTTTTCACCTTAATCATCCTTAAAAGAATCTACAGTGATTACTGACGAACCAGAAAATTATAAGAAACATTGTTGATGTCAATCCCAAGTATGTTTATTCAGCTCTAAATTTTATGTAAAAGCACAATTTGCCCCTCCCACCCACCCATATAGCGACCCCCCCCCCTCCCCCCAACACCCCCCCCAGCGCCTCTCCCCCCTACCCCTCCACCCCAACTAAATCCCCCCACCACACCCCCCCCGCCCGCCCCGCTCTCTCTCACTCCTCTAGATGCCTTAGCCATTTTTATCAGATTCCTCCAGTTCACCGCATACGAACCATTTGGAACAACTTATTTTCAATGTACAAACTTCCAGGCTTCCGGTTCGATCCTACACCATTGTAGCGCTTCGACCTGGATGGTAATCCCAATATTTTCCCGCCGAATCAACCCGACCAGCAACGCCCCTTTAAACCTCATGATTTGCATAACCAAAGGAACAACCCAACAGAGGAGGATGTATAATGAGGACACAATAGACTTCGATTTTAATAGAATATATACTTTCCTGGAGTTACAGGGAAAGCCTGGGCTCCCTCTAGGGGTCCTCCACCTCCCCAAACCTTCCCTTTCCCCCCCCCCCCCGTTGTTCCTCATTAATACACAAATAAATTTTTCAAGCAAGGACTCAATATGGAACAATCTAAGGACAATATTATGCAGGTTTAACTAAAAAAAGCGCCTGCTCAGTGCAGGCTGTCAAATGATCAGGATAATGGAGAAGAGAAGGAAAACGCCATTATGTTTAACTGGGCACAGAGGTTGGGCACAGAACACACTAGTAGCCACATGGCTGGGAGTGGATCTTCCAAGAAAATAAGAAATCCCAATTGCTTACGGCAGCCCATGTAAGGGAAACATCTATTAAGATATATAAGTAAACAATCGGAAGGTTAAGTTTTCTAAAATTCTAGTCTACAATGGTGTTGCATGGCCCGGAACTACTGATTGCCCCTAGAGGGCAGAGATTACCAGCAGGCATGTTCATTCTATCTCATTCAGAGCACTAACTTCTTCACTCTCATTAACACGACTTAAGTAATCCCACCTTCTCACTTGGCCAGAGGTATACTCTGCTCATTTTATTGAGTTTACCAAGTCCAGAGATTATTCTCATCACACATGAGGTTTCCTTTAGACCACATCTTTCTTGTTTCTGTTAAATTTTCTCTTAAAAAGTGAATTAAATAATATCTTTCCTATTAAAAGTAAATTGGCATTTCACATTTGTTTTAACCTTGAACACCTCAGGAAAATGTTCAACCCTGCCCCCAAAATAAAAAACCACACCAAATGTCTTTACATATCTGCTTTGCTGGTAAGGAAATGGAATGATTGTTTGTTTGTCAAACAAAATCCTGGCCTGCCAATGCCTGGCTTTCTCCATCTGGCTGGGAGCCTTCTGATGTGTTCCCCATTGTGGCCTCAGGAAGCTGGCATGCGATGGGGAATAGGCTACCTCAAGTGTCAAAATGAGTGACCACGGACCCAGTAAAAATTCTGTTAGTCTAATCCTGCCACATGGAACAGTTTCAATGAAAGTTATTCTTTATTAAGTACAAGCAAAGTCATAAATCAAGACACTTTTCCAAATACATTGATGGATACATTCAGTAGACAGGTCATAGCAAAGTGGTCTATTACAGGTCTCAGATGCTGTCAGATGACACTCAGCTTTTGGTTGGGAATGGAGGTCTTATTAAAATTCCAATTATTTATCTGTTCATCACAGGATTGGGCAAGGGAGCTATTTAGGGAGTCACAATATCCCAAATAATTGGATAATTAGTCTGCTGCAACATTTCGTATTCTGTATCAGTAAGTATATAGTTTGATCATTTTGATGAGTTTCATATTAATGTGGTTCTCAGGAAAAAATGTTTACTGGTGGAAGTATCTCTTTGCCTTTCCTGTGTGGTGACTTCAGATTTCTTCCATCAGAAATTTTATTTCTTTCTCCCCCCCGTCTCTCCCTCTCTCCCTTCTCAATTTAGACGCGAGAGGTATGCGACGGAGATCGATACATGAGAAAAGGGAAACCCCCATATAGCCTTCACTACTGACCCTTTCCCCCTAGACTCGTCTGTCCACCTCCCCCCAGTGTCACCCCCACTCGATACAGATTAAAAGATTTTCCCTTGCCAAGTATTTGTTTTATAATCCTCCTCGCTGTATCCCTCGAGTCAATCCCAGTATATAGACCCATACCTAAACAGTGAGCTTCAGGACTTGTATCTTCTTCTTGCCATTATTAGGCATTAAGGCAGGCCTTGAATCAGCCTTGAGGCATGGTAAATATTTGATGACTAAAGGAAGGAACATCGAGAAACAATGAAATAATATAAGAAGCAAGTTATAAAAGTTCTCGTGATTTCTTAGTTGTTTTTCTAGATGAAATACTCAATGCCTAATAAACGACAAATATTATCTAAGGGTCTAATACGTCAATGCAAAATCCTCATCTGAGGTTCATGGGGTAGCATCCTCTGACAGGTTTTCATCTTTTTCAGAACTGCTTAGATTCCTTGGCTAGAGCTCCTCTTCCCCTTCCTTGCGCAAGATTATTCTCTCGCTTCTTCCATCTTCTCCTTCCTTCTTTATTACCATTTACTCTTTCTTTCTCCTGATATCTGGTCTCACAGTAACCAAGAATTATATTTTAGTTTCAAAATGTTCCTCTGGACTGCATCTACAAAGCCCCTTTTTGCCATGGAATGTGAATATATTTCACAGTTGTTTTGGACATAACTACTGGTTGTTTCTTTACATTACCTATGTTTTGGTGCATTCACTCTAGACCTTGTAGTTTGTGAATCTGCCTTATTACTATGTGGGGCGTATGCTGGGTTGGATGGCTTGTTTTTCTTGAGTGCTATGTGTTTGCCAGTTCTCCTTTCTCTTTCACCCCAGTCTCCTGTGTACTTTCCACCCTCCTCACTACATCCAATTGGCCAGTTTTATCTCCATTTATTGAGAGACTTTTTCCTGGCCTTTTTTCCAATGTGTGTTTCACCGTACATAAAGAACTCCCCAGAAGGTCGATTCTACTAATTTATTTTTTATGTCTTGCTCTAAGTCTCACTGGCCAATGTGACGCTTCTGTGGTGTGGGCCACTATACTCTGCGATCTATCTTAGCCTCGATTATCTATCAATTTGTCTTTCTGAGCATCAGTCATGCAAACATTCTACACTATCTGAATACACTTTAATTTTGGTGCTAATATTTTACCATCCTAATTACATGGGATGAGTTGTATTTTTTTAAGCTTCCTTGGGTTCGCTAACCAAGTGCTTTTACCTTGCTTCAACTTTTCTTGTCATCACACTTTCTGGTGAGTTCCGTCCTTTTCAGTGACACTTACCCTTACTCCATCTGCAGCGTCCCTGTAGTAGCATGCCCCTTTATTGCTCAAAATCTGTCAATTATTGGAAGCAATTACTTATTCTGTTATTGTATTATACTTCTGCTCATTCTCTCTCATTTACTCATTCTCTCTCTTCATATGGGTACAGGTATTTTGTAATATAGTTAAGGTCATGCTCTAACAGTGATGAAGTCTCAATTTTCAATCTTGGACAGTTCATTTCTCTGCTGGGTGGTATGGAGTACACTCTATATTTATTTTCTTTGGCTATTACTTTATTTCTTACCTCTGTATTTTTTTTTTTTCTGTGCTTTATGCTAAGTAAAAGAATTTGTCCCTTTCAGGTATTGTCTGCTTACATTCATTTTTTTGTATTAGAGCTTTGTGCATTAGTATGTGATATTTGGAAATCTGCTTATGTTTGACATTATGGTTATAATATTGTCGTTATTTAGTCAAGCATATTTTTTTTTTTTTTTTTTTTTATTTGTTTCTCTTCATTGTCCTTGCAATCATTAATTCTTTCATCTGAGTATCTTTTTTTGCGATTTTTGAACTCCTGTAAGAGCTTTTTCTGATCCTTTCATTCAACTTTTTTCAGTTCTCTTGATTGACTTATTACTCTTCAGATTGCCTTACTTTTTTCATTTCACTGACTCTAGCAATCTCTTATTAACTAGGAGCATGGTGGATTCCTTTTTCAGATCCATCCTCATTTAATCCATCTCTGATGGCCTAATACATGTAAATTAGTTGACAGTACTTCTCATTATAGACCCATAACTTTGTTGGGCTTTAGAGATGAACATGTTTGCTATTCCAAGGATCTAGTGGTCATGTGCACTTTCTCTCTCTCCACTCTTCCACTCTCGCCCTTGTCTTGCTTTGCCCAGTCTTGGCAGTCTATCGACTTCACACGTCAAGAGGTCTCCCCATTGAAGGGCTATATATTGTATGTGAGTGGGTGGTGAAAGCCTGTTTCCTATTTTGATCTCTGGCTGAAGTTTCTGTAATTTTCTTCTGTTATGGAAATGATGCCCTCACCAGAGTACCCAAAGTCTCTGCTGGGTCCTTTGGTACAAACTATGAAAACTGAAGTCTTGTTTGTTGTTGTGCTTATTTTTCGGGCTAATCAGGGTTTCATTTAGTGCATTGAAAGTTACTATAGCTCATTAAGTTCACTTTGGGGTATAAATTACATAAGAGCAATAAGACAGAGGCATTGAATTTGGTCATTACCAGCATCAGTTATTGAGACTTATTTCCGGCTTGACTGCTGGTTATTTTCTTTATATTCCCTATTTTGCTGCAGAGACTTGTTGCAATTTGTGTAATGTGTTAATCTACTTATATATGGAGTGATACTTTGTTTTTATTCCTTTTTAAGCGTGAATACTGAAGTCAACTGATGCAATAAAATGTTGCTGTTAAAAAAACGCTGGGCCCGAGTTTAGATTTAATAAATATAGGGAAGCGAATCATTATTGTGGGTGTAGCTATCAGGCTCTGTCTTGACAGGAGTTTTTATATGTATTTAAATGAAAA
The DNA here is from genome assembly GCA_009823505.1 of Rhizomys pruinosus. NCBI lineage: Eukaryota > Metazoa > Chordata > Mammalia > Rodentia > Spalacidae > Rhizomys > Rhizomys pruinosus. The sequence continues at coordinate 80,622 of VZQC01004390.1, forward strand.
GTGGAAAAAGAAAAAAAGTCTACGGAAGAAAACAAAGCAAAGGGAAGCAGCATAACCAGACACGAAGAAAAGCTTGTATCCGACTCATGACTGCTATTCTTTTGTATGTTTATTCCAATTTCTTCCCCCAAATTAATTGGCTAAGCAATCTCTGGAAGAAACTACTTCGTATATGCCATTTTCATCCTTCTATATCCTGTCCAATTCTCTCCGTTTTTTTTCTCCTTCAGTGTGAAGACGCTGTGTTCAACTGGCATCCGACTAGCACTTTGATATTAATAAATGTTTATGTTTCTGTAAAGCGATTGAATTCACAGGGTAATAAAATATACTCAACTAAACAAAGAATAAGAAAACAAATGACCCACCAATAGATGGAGCAAAATTCTGTAAGATGACTCACATTGTGATCGGAATTAGAATGGCTGTAGAAGACATTCTTAAGAAGTGTTCAGGTCGCTACAATAGGAAATAGCAAATCAAAACTAATTTTAAGTATCTATCTTACTCCAAAAAGACTGGCCATTAGGATCTCAGAAAACAAACTATACCAGGCTGGAAGTTGTGGGCAAAGGCTGAAAAAACACTCATACCCCTCTGGGAATGGTAAACTGTACAATATCACTAGAAAGCAAGTGATGTGAGACCTTGGACGACTTTGGAATAACTTGCCAAGTTGACGCGCTCGTAGCTTGCTCGCTTGTTGGGCATGTTACCCAACAAGAACATCTTACCCACAGAGATAATCACAGCAAATGATTTATGCGCTCTTATATCCAAGGAGCTGGAAACCAACCCAAGTGCCCCTCAACCTGACAAATGGATAACAAAAAATGTGATACATCTACACAACGGAATTCTATGCAGCAGTAAAAAAAGATCACATCATAGTTTTTACTGTAAATGGATGGAGCTAGAAGAATCATGCTGAGTGAAGTAAAAAAGTCCCAGAGAAACAAAAGACTAATGGTACCTCTCATCTGTGGATNATCCACAGATGAGAGGTACCATTAGTCTTTTGTTTCTCTGGGACTTTTTTACTTCACTCAGCAGATGTCTATCTACCTCCACCATCTTACAGTAGAAAGCATGGATGTGCATCTTTTCTTTACCTGTGCATAGACTCCTATGTGTAGATGTACACTATTTTCTTCTTCACTCATTTGCATTGAGGGGCACTTGGTGTTGTGTTTCCAGCTCTTTGATATTGTGACGAGAGCTGCATAAACATTTGCTGTGCACTATCTCTGTGGGTAAGATGTTCTTGTTGGGTAACATGCTCCAAATGGGTATGGCGAGAGCTCAGGTCAGAAGATTCATTCCAAGTCGTTCCAAGGTCTCATCTATCCACTATGCTTTCTAGTGTTTGTTACCAGTTTACATTCCCAAGCAGGGGTATGAGTGTTTTTCAGCCTTTCCCACAACTCTCCAGCCTTGGTATCATTTGTTTCTAGATCCTAAGCCTAGTCTTTTTGGTAGTAAGATAGATACTTAAAGTTAGTTTTGAATTTGCTATTTCCTATTATAGCGACCTGAACACTCTTAAGAATGTCTTCTACAGCCATTCTAATTCTCACTGTGAGTTCATCTGTACAGATTTTGCTCCATCTATTGAGTGGGTCATTTGTTTTGCTTTCTCTTTGTTTATTGAAGTATTTTATATACCTGTGAAATCAATCGCTTTAGTCAGAAATAAACATTTATTAATTCAAGTGCTTGTCGGACTGCATGTTGAACACATGCGTCTTCACCTGAAGGAGAAAAAAAGACGGTAGAGAATGGAAGGATATAGAAGGATGAAAATGGCATATAGAAGTAGCTTTCTTCCAGAGACTTGTTAGCCATATAAATGTTGGGCGAAAGAAATTGGAATAAACATACAGAAAGAGATGCAGCAGATCGGATAACAATGCTTTTCTTCGTGTCTGGTTATGCTTTGCTTCCTTTGCCTTGTTTTCTTCCCGTGACTTTTTTTCGTTTTTCCACTTTTCCATTTAAGATACATATAAAAACTCCTGTCAAACAGAGCCTGATGCTACACCCACAATAAGATTCAGCTTCCTCTATATTTTTAATTAACTCGGGCCCAGCAGTTGTTTTTAACAGCTAACATTTTTTGGATTCAGTTGATCTTTACCGTTAAAAAAAAAAAAAAAAAAATGATCACTCTAATAAGTAGATATACACATTTCACAAATTGCAACAAGTCTCGCAGCAAAATAGGGAATATAAAGAAAATAACCAGCAGCAAGCCAGGAAATAAGTCTAAATACAATGCATGGTATGAAGCCACATTCAATGCTCTGATCTTTTATTGCTTTTAGTAATTTCAATACCCCAAAGTGACTAATGAGCTTGTACTTTCAATGCCGTAAAATGAGAACCCTGATTAGGAACAAAAACAAAAACAAACAAGACTTCAGTTTTCATTTTGTACCAAAGGCACCAGCAGAGACTTTGGGTACTTGGTGAGGGCATCATTTCCATAACAGAAGAAAATTACAAAATTTCAGTCCAGGATCAAAAAGGAAAAGGCTTCAGCACCCACTCACATACAATAGATAGCCCTTCAATGGGGAGACTCTTGACGTGTGATATAGACTGCCAAGGACTGGGGCAAAGCAAGCAGGGGAGAGTGGAAGAGGTGGAGAGAGAGAAAGTGAGCATGACCACCTGATCTTTGGAATAGAGGCAACATGTTATTCTAAAGCCCAACAAAGTTATGGGTCTAAATGAGAAGTACTGTCAACTAATTTACATGTTTAGGCATCAGAGAATGGATTAAATGAGGATGGAGTCTGAAAAAGGAATCCACCCATGGTCTAGTTATAAGAGATTTGGTCTCTAGGAGTCAGGCTGAAGGTGATGGTAGGAAGAACAACGTAAGGGCAGGTACCAGAAAAGAAAGTAATAAGTGCAATTCATAGAGAGAAGCAAAGGAGAACGTACGTTGAAGCCAAGGTCTAGCAGCTTTCTTACATGGAGTTACGCAAAAAAAAATCTCTGCTGGTAATGTGCAAGGACATTGCTATTGCTTGCTAATAGCTTTAGGCCATAGAGTCACACAAGCAGTCAAAGTATACCTAATGCATCAACTCTACAAAAAATGATGTAAGCAGCAATCTAAAGGCATAATTCTTTTACCTTCACATAAACACAGGTCACAGAGGTGAATGGTATGGCCCAAAGAATTAAATTGGTGTGTCCATACCACCCAGCAGAGAAATGAACTGTCCAAGATTGAAAATTGAGACTTCATCACTGTTAGAGCATGACCTTAACTATATTACAAAATACCTGTACCCATATGAAGAGAGAGAATGAGTAAATGAGAGAGAATGAGCAGAAGTATAATACAATAACAGAATAAGTTTGCTTCCCATTTGACGTGTTTGGGAAGGTGGCAATGCTACTACAGGGGACAGTGCAGAATGAGTGGGTAAGTGTCCTGACAAAGGACGGAGCTCACAGAAAAGTGGTGAGTGAAGTAAAAGTTGAAGCAGGTAAAAGCAGCTTGGTTAGCGAACCCAAGGAAAGCTTAAAAAAATAACCTCTTCCCATGTAATTGTGGCTGGTCAAAATATTAGGCACCAAAATTAAAGATGTTTCAGATGTGTAGAATGATTTGCATGACTGTGCTGGAGACAATGTGATAATCATGGCTTAGATGCAGAGTAAGTGGGCCCACCACCACAGAAGGTACTTGGCCAGTGAAGTTGAGCAAGACAATAATTGGTGAATCGACTTCTGGGAAGTTTTTTCGTGAAAACACCATGGAAAAGATGCCAGGAAGTCTCCTCTAAAGGAGAGTAAAACTGGCCATGGTGGTGAGGAGGGTGGGTGACACAGGGAGACTGGGGTGAGAGAGGAGAACTGGCAAACACTAGCCCTGATAACAACAGCCATCCCACCCAGCATCGCCCCCATAGTATAAGGCAGGTGTCACAAAGCTTACAGGGTCTGAGTGATGCACAAACAATGGTAATGTTAAAGAAACCCAGTGTGTTGTCCAAAACCTGTGAATATTTCACATTCCATGGCAAAAAGGGGCTTTGTAGACCAGTCCAGAGGACATTTTGAAAAAGAATATAATTCTTGGTTATCTGTGAGACAGATATCAGGAGAAAGAGAAGAGTAATAAAGAGGGAAGAGTAGAGAAGGGAGAGATGGAAAAGGAGAGAATAATTTGGAGCTGACGGGGAAGAGGAGCTCTACAAGGAATGTAAGGCAGTCTGAAAAAGATGAAAGACACTGTCAGAGGCAGATCCATGAACCTCGTGAGGATTTTGAGACATTAGATCCCTTAATAATATGCGTTGTATTAGGACATTGAGTAAATTTCATTATATAAAAAACAACTAAAGAAATCACGAGAACTGAATTTATAACTTGGCTTCTTATATTATTTTATTTTTCTCGATGTTCCTTCCTTTAGTCATCAAATATTTACCATGCCTCAAGGCTGATTCAAGGCCTGCCTTAATGCCTAATAATGGCAAGAAAGAAGATACAAGCTCCTGAAAGGCTCACTGTTTAGTGGTATATCTGGGTGATGAGATACAGAGGATAAACAAATATGTGCAAGGGAAATCTTTTAATGTATCGAGTGGGGGTGACACTGGGGGGAGGTGGACAAGACGAGTTCTAGGGGAAAGCGGTAGTAGTTAGAAGGCTATATGGGGGTTTCCCTGTTTCTCTGTACTCGTCTCCGTCGCATACCCTCTCTCTCTAAAGAGAAGGGAGAGAGGGAGAGACGGGGGGGAGAAGAAAATAAAATTCTGATTGGAAGAAATCTGAAGTCACCACCAGAAGGCAAGAGAATACTTCCACCCAGTAAACATTGTTTCCTGAGAAACCACATTAATATGAAACTCATCAAAATGATCAACTATTACGAACTTACAGAATTGGAGCTGGAATGTTGCAGGCCAGACTAATTATCCATTATTTGGATATTGTGACTCCCTAAATAGCCTCCCTTGCCCAATCCTGTGATGAACAGATAAAAATTTTGGAATTGTTAACGTAAGACCTCATTCCCAACCAAAAGCTGAGTGTCATTGACAGGCATCTCCGAGGCCTTAGATAGATCTCCTTTTGCTATGTACCGCACCTGCAAATGTTCATCTAATGTATTTGGAAAAGGGTCTTGATTTATGACTTTGCTTGTACTGTTATAAGAAAACTTTCATTGAAACTGCTTCCATGTGGGCATGGATTAGACAACCAGAATCTTGTTACTGGGTCCGTGGTCACTCATTTTGACACTTGAGGTAGCCTATTCCCATCTGCATGCTCAGCTTCCTTGAAGGCCACATGGGGAACATCACCAGAAGGCTCCCAGCCCAGATGGAGAAAAGCCAGGCATGGCAGGCACAGGATTTTGTTTGACAAAAACAACTCATTCCATTTCCTCTTACCAGCAAAGCAGATTGTAAAGAGCAGTGTTGGTGTGGTTCTTTTATTTTGGGGGGCAGGGTTGAACATTTTCCTGAGGTGTTCAAGGTTAAAACACAATGTCGAAATGCCAATTTCTTTTAATAGGAAAGATATTATTTTAATTCAGCTTTTTTAAAGAGAAAATTTACAGAAACAAGAAAGATGTGTCTAAAGGAAACCTCATGTGTGATGAGAATAATCTCTGGACTGGTGAAGACTCAATAAAATTGAGCCAGAGTCCATCACCTGGCCCAGGAGTGAGAAGGTGGGTTACTTAAGTCGTGTCTAATGAGAGTGAAGAAGTTAGTGCTCTAATGAGATAGTGAACATGCCTGCTGGAATCTCTGCCCTCTAGGCAATCAGTAGTTATCCGGGCCATGCAACACACAGCATTGTAAGACTGAATTCTTAGAAAACTTAACCTTCCATTTGTTTACTTATACTATCTTTAATAGATGTTTCCCTTACATTGGGCTGCCCTAACAATTTGGGATTTCTTATTTTCTTGGAAGATCCACTCCCAGCCATGTGGCTACTAGTGTGTTCTGTGCCCAACCTCTGTGCCCAGTTAAACATAATGGCGTTTTCCTTCTCTTCTCCATTTCCTGGATCATTTGTACTACCTGCCCTGAGAGGCGCTTTTTTAGTTAAACTCATAATATTGTCCTTATGGTTCCATTTGAGTCCCTTGCTTAAAATTTATTTGTATTATATGGGAACAAGGGGGAAAGGTTGAGTGAGGACCCCTAGAGGGAGCCCAGGCTTTCCCTGTAACTCCAGGAAAGTATATATTCTATTAAACATCGAAGTCTATTGTGCCTTCATTTTACATTCTCTCCTCTTTTTTGTTCCTTTTGGTTATGCAAATCCATAGTTTAAAGGGGCGTTGCTGGTTCGGGTTGTCGGCGACCAAATTGGATTACCCACCCAGGTCGAACGCTACAGGTGTAGACGAACCGGAAGAGCCTGAAGATTTGTACATTGAAAATAGTTGTCTCCAACATGGTTCTACTCGGTGATACAGGAATCTGATAAAAATGGCTAAGGCATCTAGAGGAGTGAGAGAGAGCGGGGCGGGCGGGGGGGGTGTGGTGGGGGGATTTAGTTGGGGTGGAGGGGTAGGGGGGAGAGGCGCTGGGGGGGGTGTTGGGGGGAGGGGGGGGGGTCGCTATATGGGTGGGTGGGAGGGGCAAATTGTGCTTTTACATAAAATTTAGAGCTGAATAAACATACTTGGGATTGACATCAACAATGTTTCTTATAATTTTCTGGTTCGTCAGTAATCACTGTAGATTCTTTTAAGGATGATTAAGGTGAAAAATTAGTTTGCGTTCCAAAGTTAATTTCAATAATAACGTCACGAAAACAACATGGGTAAGTTGAGATGAAATGTGTGTCTCTTTGAACTCCATCGTATATGTATCGATTATGGATACTGTCCTTTGGAGAACTTCATAACTGCTAAAAAAAGGGGGGTGGGCATGAAAGGGAGGGATACCGTTGTTATCAACTCCTTGCGAATTCAATATCGTTATAAAACATAACATAGGGAAGATGTTGTTCCACAGGAGCAAAAGACGTTCACCCCACGCTTAAACGTCTGGAATAAAGATACAAAGTTTGCATTGAGTAAGGATGTACCAGAAAGAGGAGGAAGGGAAGGGCTGACACGTGTCTGAACATTCAAGCGACGAAACCGATTCAGAAATGCATAATGACATCGAACCTCGTATGATTCCACATGGTACTAGTTAGAGTCCTAATGAATTATCCTTCTTAGTGTGCCAACAAAGGTTCTGAGATAAGTAATCTTTCTTGCTTCGCCCCATAGAAAGGAGAAGTATGACGAAGAATGAGGTTGTTCCCCAACTGTATTGGATGACAACTATTGTAAGAGGTAATCTCATTTAAACCAGAGAAATGCTATTTTATATGACGTATATGACATGGGAACTGCTGGGGGATTTCTATTCAGAACCTAATATAAAACTAAAGTCTCTTTAAGCTATACACTCGGCACAAAATAATTAATACGCCTGAAGTCAGCAATGGATTGTTCTAACCAGTGCAATTGGCCAGGGACTCAAGGCCCAACAATAGTAAGGGGCATCTTAGCCTCATAATTTGGGATACCTTACAGGGGAAGGAATAAGACCTGCGCCGAAGACCCTGCTTAACATGAGGAGGGATGATATTGATGACAGAACCTTGCAAGTGACAGCTGCTCTGGAATGCCCAAGAAGTGACAAAGGACAACTAAATCAATAAGCAAATATTGGTCTCCTGAGTCATGCAAGACTCCACCATCAGCACCACTACATCAACCATGCCTGGAAATATGTGCAGAGAGCAGCATGCCTGTTATCCCAAATGTTAATTTATATGGCTCTCCCCTTGGAGGATTAATTCATGGCTGATGCCACACACTTACATCCTCTACAGGTTAGGAGATGTATAAGCCACATAGTAAGACCCTGATATATTTAACAGGGGAAAATGAATCATGAAACATATCCAAACAGGTCTATGCTAATACTAACATAATTAGTTGGCTATACCTATTATATCTAATTGCTTGTTTTCTTCACCAGTAGGATTGAAAGTTTAATCCTGGACAAACTGTCACCCATGAAAAGAAATTGACGAGTCTAAGTCAACAACTCCAGAGAGAGGGGACTGTATTACCGCTCAATACCACCGTAGCCAACCAGGGAACAACTGCGAGGAGGGCGTGGTAAGATTAAGGGCGCGATTGGGATTGAATGGTGAACAACAGCAAAGTAGTCGACACTTTTGATCAACTTGAATTGAACAAAGCCCCCCTGATGGATGGTGGGAACAAGGGACAGTGTGGGTTTGGGCACAAATACTTGCAAAATGGTTTTACAAAAAGGATGTTTGTACTCATAAAAAAAAAAAAAAAAAAAAAAAAAATGAAAAAAGAAATGAGAAAAGATGCAGGGCACATGTATGGCATAATGCATGAACAGGGATGGGGGGGGGGGGAAAAGGCGAGAATAAGCTGAACTGCGAATTGGGAAAAATGTTGAAGAATCACATAGCTCAATAAAACTAATTCGTAAAAAAAAAAAAAGATAAGGGAATGAGAATAAAAACTAATTTAAAAAAAAAAAAAGAAAGAAAGAACAAGAAAGAAAGAAAACTCATTGTGTTGATAGATCTTAGAACTATTTGCATTTTGGGATATCCACTGGCAGTCTTAGACATATTCCACACAGATGAGAGGTCAATGGCACAACTTTCAGAAGCCATGCAAACTTGCAAGGGTACCAAAAGACTTTGCCATGCAAAAGGTGCCTCATCCTTTTTGTTTTAAGTTTGAGTTTCAGAAACCATAGAAACGTTGACATCAATCTCAAGAGAAAATTCTGGGACAGGTTTTTCAGCAGATGGCTTGTATATATTTAGGGAGAAAGGGTGCAAATCAAAGGAACCCAACTAAGGTCAGAAACAAAATTCAAACCAACTCAATATTAATTCCTTTCTTTGATAAAGAAATTCATTTCTTTATTAGGCAAGTAGAAGAATACAGCCCACATATATCAACTTCTGCTTCAATTAAATGAAATTACATGATTCTAGACTATTTCCTGTCTAAATACTGCTTCTCAGTGAGTTGACAAATGATGCAGAAATCATGATTATCCACTTTTGGAAGAGAAAAATCTATCTTAACTTATTTAGTATGAAATAAAGTTTTGACTTTCATATTTTGGTTTCATTACATGCTGTTACTTCTACTTCAGTGGCTTTCTCCAATGCTCCTTGATTGGTCCAACAGAAAAAGCTTCTGTATTTCTATAAAATCTGATCCTTACAGTCAGTTCCTCTTGGATGTCTTCCTTAAGGTCTTATAGAAACATTCTCTCCAAAGCTGGCTAATTAAACTAATCTCCTTATGTTATAAACTTGTTTGCTATTCAGTATACAGATTTAATGTCTTGAAGAAAATATCTGTAGAAATCCTCTTGGTATCCTGAAATAAGATAAATATTCAGAATTTGGGGAATAAAATCAACTTACATAATTCCATCAGTCAGGATGGTGGGGAACCTAATCAGAAATTGCAGAATGTCTTATAGCTATGATAATAATATAAAAGATTACTGGTGTCATGCATGTAAATACCTATTCATTGCTGAATTAACTTTTTCTTTTATTTTCTTTCCTTTATATTTTCATGTGTACATGTGTGGTAGGCATCAGTGTGTATGGATGATCACCCATGTGTGTGCATATGCATTTGGAGGGCCAAAATTGATGCTAGGTGTCTTCTTTGATCACTATCTACTTTATTTGTTAAGGCAGAGTCTCTCACTGTACCCAGAGGTTGCCAATTATAACTAGTTACAGTTACCCAACTTGCTCTGGGAATTCCCTCTCCCTGTTTACCATCTACTAAGATATCAGGCAGTGACCACATCTGCCCAGCTTTTAGCAGAGTTCTGGGTTCTTAAATTCTGGTCCTCATATTTGTAAAGGAAGCATTGTATCCACTGGGCCATATCCCCAGCCCTGATCCAGATTCTGGCAAATGATCCACATGTTTATTGCAGCTCTCTTCACAACAGCAAAGAGCTGGAACCAATCCAAATGCTCTTCAACTGATGACTGGATAACAAAAATGTGGTATATCTACACAATGGAGTTTTATGCAGTGGTAAAGAAAAATGACATCATGAGCTTTGCTGGTAAATGGATGGAACTTGAAGCCATTATGCTAAGTGAAGTAACACAGTCCCAGAAAAACAAAAGGCAAATGGAATGGTTTCTCTCATTTGTGGATGCTAACACCAAATCCCCAGTTGGCAGGCAAACTGAGCAACTTTATTATTATATTTCATTGTATCTGAAAGCAACTGTGCTATTCCAATGTCTAGAATTGTCCTACCACTTATATTCACACATTGTAATTACCATGTATGAATGGAAGATATGTACTCATATTCTATTCATATTCTTTTTACCTGCATGCAACTTTACTGTTAAAATGTGAATCTCTAAATGTGTTTAGGAATTAACCTATAGTTTATTTTCAGAATTTGTAATTTTGATTTATGTGTGGAGTGTATATATGCATATTTTGGAATGATATAAAATTAAAGGGAACAAAAAAAAAGAGAAAAACATAATAAAAAAACTGACCAAAACAATAAACTTGTGCATCAAAAAGGTTATAAAAGACTGAGAAAAAGTTTCAAGACAGGACTTAACATGTATGACAGAGTCCATGAGCTCTGGCGAGGGGCGGGGGAATGTAAGGGGTGGGCATGGATGGGGAATGAGTCTAGATTTGATTGAGAAATGTATGAAATGCACTCAATAAAAATTAACTTAAAAAAAAAATAAAGTATAAGAAAGAAAAAAGAAAAGTAAGCTAAAAATCCAAAGAAATCTGGGAAGGCCCACCAGTGCAACATTCACTAAATTACATAAAAAACAATACAGATCACATTGTACACAAGAAATGAGATGCAATTCTCAAATTCTCCTGCTGAAAAGCACAGAATCACTGGGAAGTGATTGAGCAGAAACTCACTAGCACTACCTAATTTTTGGAGAATAAACACTGCGTCAAAGGCAGCAATAACCCCTACTGAGTGAGCCATTTAGACATATATTCGTCACAAGAGTATCACTGTTGTCAGAGAGGCTGCATATTGAGCTTTGGTATTAGCAAAGGAAAGGGATACAAACAATAATAGGAAAGCAGATCGGGAAGTAAGGAGAATAGAGAGGTAAGGTTGAGAGGCAAAAGACACAATACCTAGAACTCAGTTCTCAATACAACAGTTCATTAATAAAGAGGAAAATTCTCTATTAAAGAGTAGTTTACCTGCTTGGTCTTCCTATAACTTTAGCTCATTTCCAGTTCACCTAGACTGACAGAACACAATTATATAAATCTCTGTCCCTCAGTCAAAATGTCAAAGATTATTATTTTTGTGGTGATAGATTAGATAGTAATCTATCTAACCATTTATGGGCAACTAATAAGCTTAGCTCTGGGTTTACTTCTCACATTTAATGAGTAATTTCTGTAAATTATGGATACATATTACATCTGTGTATAGATAAATAGCAATGCACATTAACCAAACTATGCTATTATTGAAGACAAAAGTAAAACTTTAAGTGTATCAATTTTGTAGTCCCAATAAAATTCAAGAAAAGAATGGATTCTAAGTGAAGAGGTGAATAATAAAATGATATGGTAATTTAGGGAAAATAAAGGAAAAAAGAGGACAATAAGGGAAGAGAAATGGAAGCAATATAATCACAAAATGGAAATTCAGTGTGCACCAGGAGGCATGCACAGAAAAATTGGCATGGTAGAAAACTTTAATTCATATACAGAACAAATGAGAAAAAAAATCCCAGGATATAAGCCAAATGGCCAGAAAATTAGTATGTAAAAGAAAAACGCTTAAAGAAGATTAAAATCAAAAGAATAATTAAAATATGTTTACTGACCTACAGAAATAGTTTAATCCACTATCCAAGGCTGTTAAGAATGCTGGAAACTTAACACAGATCAATGAATGCCTGTGGCATTCTTACATCTCAAAGACAAAAACCCTTCTTATCTCTCAAGTTAAAGAAGCTCAAGATGAAAGAAAACAAAATAAAGATGTCTTCAGAATTTTTCTACCAAATATTAAATGCTAAAATGAAATCAAATTACATCTACAAAGATTTTTGTAAAAGAAACTGTTAGTCAAGATTTTGGTACGCAGCCAAAGTGTAGGTCATGTGTAAATGTGTAAATGTGTAAA
>VZQC01004390.1:96804-126027 GCA_009823505.1 Rhizomys pruinosus
AACATTTGCCTGCCTCTGCCTCCAAAGTGCTAGGATTAAAGGTATGCGCCCCTACACCCGGCTTTTTTTTTTTTTAAGTATCTTCTACTTCTATCCATTTGCCTGCAGAACTCATGATGTCATCTTTCTTACTGCTGCATAGAATCCCATTATGTAGATGTATCACATTTTCTTTATCCACTGGTCTGTTGAGGGGCACTTGGGCTGGTTCCAGTTCTTCACTATTGTGAAGAGAGCTGCAATAAACATGGATACGCATGTATATCTGTAGTAGGATAAGTCTTGTGGGTATGAAGTGGTATGACTGGATCAGGTGGTAGGGTCATTTTCAAAGTCTTTTAAGGGTTCTTCACTCTGCTTTCCATAGTGGTTGTACAAGTTTACATTCCCACTAGCAGTGTATGAGTGTTCCCCTTTCTCCACAACCTCTCTAGAATTTGGTATCATTTGTTTTCTTCATCCTAGCCAGACTTATTGGAGTGAGATACTATCTTAAGGTGGTTTTAATTTGCATTTCCTTAATTATTAATGATGTTGAGCACTTTAAGGTGCTTCTCAGCCATCTTTATTTCCTCACTTGTGAAGTCTCTGTTCAGCTCTTTACTCCATCTTTTGAGTGAGTCATTTGTTTTCTTATTTGTTTGTTGAGTAGTTTATACATTCTGGAAGGTATTTCTCTGTCAGATGTATCAGTGGTAAAGGTTTCTTCCCACTCAGTGGGTTTCTCTTCACTTCTCTGATTGTTTCTTTTGTTGTACAGAAGCTTTTGAGTTTAATGAAGTCTCACTTGTCAATTGTTGACCTTATGTTCTGTGCAGCTGGTGTATGATTTAGAAAATCTACTATGCCTGTGTCTTGTAGATTCCTGCCAATGTTTTCTTCTAACACCTTCAGAGTTTCAGGCGTCACGTTGAGGTTTTTGATCCATTTGGAGTTGATTTCTGTGCAGGACGAGAGGTAGGAGTTTAATTTTATTCTTCTACAAGTGGTGATCTAGTTTTGCCAACACCATTTGCTGAAGTTGCTCTTTTTCCTCCATTAAGTCTCTTTGGCCCCTTTGTCAAATATGAAGTGGCTGAAATTGCATTGGCTCAGGTTTGAATCTTCAATTTTGTTCAGTTGTTCTTCGGGTCTGCTTTTGTGCCAGTACCAGACAATTTTTATGATGATAGCCCTATAATATAGGTGGAAGTCTGGTATTGTGATCTGTCATGTATTGCTTTTTTCACTCAGGGTTCCTTTGGCTATTCAGGGTCTTTTGTTTTTCCATATGAATTTAAGGACGTATTTTTCCAAGTCTGTGAAGAAACAGATGGCGATTTTAATTGGGATTGCATTGAATCTATATATTAGTTTGGGTAGAATGAACATTTTTACTATAGTAATTTTTCTAATCCATGAGTATGGGAGATCTTTCTGTCTTCCCATGCCTTCAATCTCCTTCTTCAGGGGTTTAAAATTTTTGTTGTAGATATCTTTGGTATCTTAGGTTAGGTTTGTCCCTAGGTATTTTATTGTTTTTGAGGCTATTGTGGGTGGGAAGGTCTCTTCTCACTCACACTTGATTGTTGTTAGTATAAAGGAGGGCTACTGATTTTTTAGGTTAATTTTGTATCCCACCACTTTACTGAAACTCTTAACCATTTCTAGGAGTTTTCTGGTGGAGTTTTTACCATACCTTAGGTAAACCATCACATTGTCTGCAAACAGCTTGACTTCCTCTTTTCCAATTAGTACTCCTTTAACTTCCCTTTTCTTGTCATATTGCCATAGCAAGCATTTCAAGCACTATGTTGAAGAGCAGTGACAATAGGCGGCAACCCTGCCAGGTTTCTGTCTTTAAGGGGATTACTTCTAATTTTTCTCCATTTAGGATGATGTGGGTTGGTTGTATATGGCTTTGATTACATTGAGGAATGCTCCCTCCAGTCCAATCCCCTCTAGGACTTTAAGCATGACCGGTTGCTGGATTTTGTCGAAGGCTTTTTCTGCATCAATTGAGATGATTGTGTGGCTTTTGTCTTTCAGTCCATTTATGTGTTTTATGATATTTATTGATTTACATATGTTGAACCATCCCTGCATCTCTGGTATGAATCCAACTCGGTCATGATGGATGATCTTTTTAATGTCCATCTCTATTCAGATTACAAGTATTTTGTTGGGAATTTTTGCATCTATGTTCATTAATGAGATGGGTCTATAGTTTTCTTTTTGGTTGTATCTTTCCCTGGTTTTGGTATTAAAATGATGCTGATTGCATAGAAGGAATTTGGGAGATTTCCCTCTGTTTGTATCCTTCTGAACAGTTTGAGTAGTAATGATTGTAAGCTAGACCAAGAATGCAAACAGAAAATAATGTAATGTATTACTTCTTATGATCTTCCTGAAGACAGTAATCAGCATGAATAAAATGCTGTCAAAACTACTTACTCATTGTCTCAAGAATTCTACATTAAATTCACAGAACAAATGCATGTGCTTTTAGACTATAAGAACAATTTGGGGAACTCTATCCATTTATTCCCTTAGCATTTATTGGATTCCAACTATTAATCAGGTACTAGTGGATTATTATAAACTGTAAAATTCAGGAGTGTCCAAGTGGATTCTTTGGAGAACCTTCAGAACAAAAAGGGACGAGTGAGTTGGACTTCCAATAGAAAGCCTAAAGCTTAGAGAAGTCAACACTCCACAAAGCAAGGAGTAAAGGGAAAAAAAATCAATCAAACAATGAATCCATCTGAAGGAGGCAAGCAAAGCAAGCCTTCAACACAGTGAAGAGGCATTTAGGACTCACATTGGAATACAGACAAGGAGAAGCCGATATGCCAGGAACATGAAGAAGAGACAACATGGGAAAGGTGCAGGATAATCCCACACCAAGCTCTACCAACATGTGAAAGATTCCTAAAGTGGGATCCCCCTGGAGATGGCCCAGGACACAGATATCAAACGTACAATTGTGAACATGCTTAACGAAGTACAAGATTATAAAGAACAAATCAAAGAATCAAGAAGAGAGAATGAAGAACTCAAGAATGACTTGGAGAGAGAGAATGACAAATTCCAGAAGGAAGTGGAAACACTGAAAAGATCCCATGCTGAAAAAGATAAGGAAACCAACCAGCGAAGCAAAGAGCTACAGGAAGAGATTGAGAAGCTCCAAAAGGAAGTGGAAATACTCAAAAAATCAGAAGACAAAATGAAAAAGGAAATCAAACGCTCATCCAATCAAGAGAAAAGGAATGGAAAAAGCCTCAGAAGTAGAATGGAGGAAGCAGAACAAAGAATATCAGACCTGGAAGAAAACACAGAACAACTAAAAACATCAAGTAAAGATTATGAAAAATTCAAAAATACACAAAAATGGAACAACCAGGGACTGTGGGACACTATGAAAAGATCAAGCCTCCACATAATAGGAAGAGAGAAAGGAGAAGCATCCCAATAGAATGGTATTGATCCAATCTTCAACAGAATAATAGATGAAAATTTCCCCAAACTAAAACAAGAAAAACCAATACAAATACAAGAAGCACATAGAACTCCAAACAGACAAGATCAGAAAAGAAACTCTCCACAGCACACCATAGTTAAAATGCTAGACACCCAAAACAAAGACAACATTCTTAAAGCTACAAGAGAAAAACAACAAGTGACCTCTAAGGGGAAAACTATCAGAATTAAAACTGACTTATTGGTACAAACTATGAAAGCAAAGAGCATGGTGGGGCAAAGCATTCCCAGTGTTAAAGGACAATAGATGCCAACCCGGGTTACTCTACAAAGCAAAAATGTCCATTATAGAAGTAGAGAGAAAAACCTTCCATGACATAAACAAGATGAAAGAATACATGTCCGGAAAACCAACCCTTCAGAGAATACTTTGAAGCAATTCAAAGGACAGAAGAAAGGAGCAACCATCCCCAGGCACCTAGAAAGAGAAATCAATAAAAGCATAACTGCAAAAGTAGAAACCTAAACCAAAACCACAAATGGATAATAAGGCGAAAGGAAGCAACACAAACCTAAGAGTCATAACCTTAATTATTAATGGACTTAATTCCCCAATCAAAAGACATAGACTGGGATATTGGATTAGGAAACAGAACCCATTGATTTGCTGTCTAAAATAAATGCATCCTAATTTCAAGAACAGGCACCACCGTAAAGTGAAAGGATAGAAAAATTATTCCAAGCAATTGGTACCAAAAAGAAAGCAGGTATTGCTAGGTTAATATCAGATAAAATAGACTTCAACGTAAAAGAAATCAGAAGAGACAAAGAAGGCCATTACATTTTTATCAAAGGAACAATTCACCAAGAATATTTCACAATCATGAATATATATGCACCAAACTCTGGTGCATCAAACTTTATAAAGAGAATTCTCCAGGACCACAAGTCACAGACTAACCCCAGTATACCCATAGTAGTGGACTTCAATACCCCACTGAGCTGTATGGACAGGTCAACAGGACAAAGAATAAACAGAGAGACATCTGAACTGAACGATATGATACACCAAATGGACCTCACAGACATCTACCGAATATTCCACCCTAATACCAGAGAATACACTTTCTATTCAGCACCCCACAGAACATTCTCCAAAATCGACCACATACTGGGACACAGAAGAGCCCTCCACAAATACAAAAAGATTGAAATAATTTCATGAATTCAATCAGACCACAGTGCAATAAAGCTCAACATCAACACCAGGATAAGCCCTCCTGCCTACAAGAACACATGGAGACTAAACAACACACTCTTGAATAATGAATGGGTCAAGGAAGAGATAAAGAAAGAAATAAAAACATTCCTGGAACTGAATGACAATGACAATACAACACAACAAAACCTATGGGATACCTTAAAAGCAGTCCTAAGAGGGAAGTTTATAGCCCTGGGTGCCTACATTAGAAAAACAGAAAGAGCACAAGTGAATGATCTAACACTACAGCTAAAAGCACTTGAGAGGCAACAACAGATGAACCCTAAACGCAACAGACAGGAAGAAATAACAAAAATCAGAGCAGAAATCAATGAAATAGAAACAAAGAAAACAATACAAAA
This sequence comes from Rhizomys pruinosus, assembly GCA_009823505.1. NCBI lineage: Eukaryota > Metazoa > Chordata > Mammalia > Rodentia > Spalacidae > Rhizomys > Rhizomys pruinosus. The sequence continues at coordinate 101,887 of VZQC01004390.1, forward strand.
AATCAATGAAGCCAAAAGTTGGTTCTTTGAAAGAATAAACAAGATAGACAGACCTCTAGCCCAGTTAACAAAAAGAAAGAAGGAACAACTCCAAATCAATACAATCTGTGATGAAAAGGGAAATATCACAACGGACAAGGAAAAGATCAAGAAAATTATATGGGAATATTACAAGAACCTATATTCTACCAAGTTTGAAAATCTAGAAGAAATGGATGAATATCTGAAATCCTGGGAATCACCAAAGCTTGGCCAAGAGGAGACCAGCAGCTTAAACAGACCCATAACATATGAAGAAATAGAGGATGTAGTAAGAAGCCTCCCAACTAAAAAAAGCCCAGGCCCAGACGGTTTCACAGCAGAATTCTATAAAACATTTCAAAAAGACCTACAACCATTATTTCTGAAACTGTTTAGAAGTATACAATCAGAGGGAACTCTCCCAAATTCCTTCTATGAAGCCAACATCACTCTATTACCAAAACCAGGCAAAGATACAACCAAAAAGGAGAATTATAGACCCATCTCCCTCATGAACACAGATGCCAAAATTCTAAACAGAATACTGGCAAATCGCATACAGACCCACATCAAGAAGATCATCCATCATGACCAAGTTGGATTCATACCAGAGATGCAGGGATGGTTCAACATACGAAAATCAATAAACATCATCAAACACATAAACGGAATCAAAGACAAAAACCACACCATCATCTCAATTGATGCTGAAAAAGCCTTTGACAAAATCCAGCATCCCTTCATGCTTAAAGTCCTAGAAGGAATTGGATTGGAGGGATCATTCCTCAATGTAATCAAAGCCATATACAGGAAACCCACAGCCAATATCATCCTAAATGGGGAAATGACAGAAACATTCCCTTTAAAGGTAGGAACTCGGCAAGGCTGCCCCCTATCACCACTCCTCTTCAATATAGTGCTTGAAACACTTGCTAGAGCAATAAGGCAAGAAAAGGATATTAAAGGAGTACTAATTGGAAAAGAGGAAGTCAAACTATCCCTATTTGCTGATGATATGATTGTTTACTTAAGGGATGCAAAAAACTCCACCAGAAAACTCCTAGAAACGATTAACAGCTTCAGCAAAGTGGCAGGATACAAAATTAACCTTAGAAAATCAATGGCCTTTCTTTACACCAAGAACAAGCAACTGGAGAAAGAATTCAAAGAGACCTTCCCACTCACAATAGCCTCAAAAACAATAAGATACCTAGGAACAAACCTAACCAAAGACACCAAAGACCTCTACAACAAAAATTTTAAACCCTTAAAGAAAGAAATTGAAGAAGACCTCAGAAGATGGAAAAACCTCCCATGCTCATGGATTGGGAAAATTAACATTGTAAAAATGTCCATTTTACCAAAACTCTTGTATAGATTTAATGCAATCCCAATCAAAATCCCCAAGAGTTTCTTCACAGGCTTGGAAACAAAAGTTCTTAAATTCATTTGGAGAAACAAAAGACCCCGAATAGCCAAATCAATCCTGAGTGAAAAGAGCTACACAGGAGGGATCTCTATACCAGATTTTAAACTATACTACAGGGCTATAGTCATAAAAACAGCCTGGTACTGGCACAAAAACAGACCTGTTGACCAATGGAACAAAACCGAAGATCCAAATCTGAGCACATACAATTTCAGCCATCTCATATTTGACAAGGGGGCCAAGAAACCACAATGGAGAAAAGACAGCATCTTCAGCAAGTGGTGTTGGCAAAACTGGATCACCACTTGTAGAAGAATGAAATTAAACCCCTACCTCTCACCCTGTACAAAAGTCAACTCCAGATGGATTAAAGACCTCAACGTGAAACCCCAAACTCTGAAGGTGATAGAAGAAAAAGTTGGCAGCAGACTACAAGACATAGGCGTAGGAAAAGACTTCCTAAATCAGACAGCAGCTGCACAAGAATTAAGGTCGACAATTGACAAATGGGACCTCATCAAACTCAAAAGCTTCTGTACATCAAAAGAAACAATCAAGGAAGTGAAGAGAAATCCCACAGAGTGGGAGGAAACCTTCACTGCAGATACATCTGACAAAGCATTGATTTCCAGAATATATAAACTACTCAAAAAACAAAGAAAAAAGAAAACAAATGACCCGCTCAATAGATGGAGCAAAGAACTGAACAGAGACTTCACAAGCGAGGAATTAGAGATGTCTGAGAAACACCTCAAGAACTGCTCAACATCACTAATCATTAAGGAAATGCAAATTAAAACCACTTTAAGATATCATCTTACTCCAATAAGACTGGCTAGGATCAAGAAAACAAATGATACCAAGTGCTGGAGAGGTTGTGGGGAAAGGGGAACACTCATCCATTGCTGGTGGGAATGTAAACTTGTACAGCCACTATGGAAAGCAGTGTGGAGAACCCTTGGAAGACTCAAAATGAGCTTGCCATTTGACCCAGTCATACCACTCCTGGGTATATACCCACAAGACTCATCTTACTGCAGAAATACATGCACAGCTATATTTATTGCAGCTCTGTTCACAATAGCAAAAAGCTGGACCCAGCCCAGGTGCCCCTCCACTGACGAGTGGATAGAGAAAATGTGGTACATCTACACAATGGAGTTCTATACAGCAGTAAAGAAAGATGCCATCATGAGCTTTGCAGGTAAATGGACGGAGCTAGAAGATATCATGCTGAGTGAAGTAACAGTCCCAGAAAAACAAACAAGAATGGTATCCCTCATCTGTGGATGCTAGCACCAATTACCTAATTGTATGGCAAACTGAGCAACATCAAAGTGATCTGAAAACAACTGTGCTCTTATATTGCAGAAACCCTTAAAAAATAAACAAAGAAAAACAAAACAAAACAAAAACAAAAAGGAATTATGTTACCATGCCAAAACTGGGAGAGTCTAGTCACTCAGCATGGTGTTGGCATTGCTAAGGAGGAGCAGTTAAGGAAGGGATTCCTGGCAAGAGAATTAATGTGCATATTGGGCATATTATAGACTCTAAGAGCCAAGACAGCTTCCTGAAATGGATGAAGAAAAATGGTCAAGGAAAAGAGGAAGTAATCCAAAGAGAAACTGGAACCTGGATTCAACTGAAGTGCCAGTCTCCTCCACTCAGAGATGCCCACTTTGTGAGAAGTAATGGAAAAAATGCCCAGGATGCTGGAGCCCATTCCCTGTACAAAAAGAAATAAAAAGACCTGGGCTGCAAAAAAAAATTTTTTTTAATAAAAATAAACTGTAAAATTCAAAAACTTCTATCATAACCCACAAGGGGAGGTGATTAAGAGGTAGGTGCTTAGAGAAAGATTAAGGTAGCAGGGCAGAATACTCATGAATTTCATTGTGCCTTTCTGAAATAAAAGAAATCTAGGAGAGCTAACCTTTATCCCTTCACCCATCTTGGGGCAGAGCAAGAAGAGAGTTTTCCACATGCCGGAAAGCAGGCCTTAACCAGAGTAAATTTGCTGAAACTTTGATCTTTAGATAAAATAAATGAGAGAAATAAATCCCTGCTGCAGACAAGTCACTATTTATTATTTTGTTATAAGAGCCCCTAAAGGTCCTTTTGTGATAAGCCCAGTAATTCAGATATCAAATCTAATGCTGTAAGCTTCTTACTAGGAAACGGGGTCATTGAGCATATCATTCAAATTTCTGAATATATTCCCTAAATGTTTATTGAAAAAGAAAATAAATCATTAAAATCATAGAACAGGGGCTGGAGAGATGGCCTAGCAGTTAAGAGCGCTGACCACTCTTACAGAGGACCCAGGTTCGATCCCCAGCACCCACATGGCAGCTGAGAACCGTCTGAAACTCCAATTCCAGGAGAACTCCAGTTCCAAGGAAATCTGAGACCCTCTTCTGACCTCTGCAGCATTGCACGACATGGGTGCACAGACTTGCATGCAGACAGTACATCCATACACATACAGAAATAAATAAAATTAATTTAAAAAAATTTTTTTAAATCATAGAACAATATCATTGAACTATAATTTAAAAATAAATAATTTGAATCTAGGCATGGTAGAGCACACCTACTCAATTCTAGCACTCTATATTCTGTATAAGATCAAGGCTAGCCTGGTCTACCTAGCATGTCCCCAGGCCAGCTGGGGCTGTAAGGAGATGAACCTCAAAAAGAAAAAAAAAATAAAAAATAACCCATTGTAAATAACCTTCCCAATCCCTCTAATCCATGCATCCTGCCTTCTAACCCTGGGACTGGTGGTCTAAAAATGCATATAAAAGACACAGCCAAAAGCCTCACTCCAGAAGCCAAGGTCTCATGGCAAAAACCTCCACGTGCACTGCATGAGACAGGCAATACACGCATACATGTAAAATAAAGCAAAAATAATAAATTTAAAATATGGCTGACTCTGGACATCTGGGGTTATCAGAAAAATACAGCTATTACTAGATATTCAGGGAGAACAACAGTAATTAGTGAAGCAATTTGTTATGTAATTATTCCAGGAAAAAGGCTACTTTGTATGATTCTTTAAAGTACAATCATAAAGTCAGAGGAAAGAACTTTGTGCCTTCACTTCCTGTTTTTGCCAGTTAGCTTGTGTATTAGGGTTCTCTAAAGAAACAGAAGCAACAGGACAAATATACAGCTATACACAATTTATTGATTTGCTCACGTGACAGAGTTCAAGGAGTCCAACAGTAGCTGTGCCACACTGGAGAGGCTGAGAATCCAGGGAACTGCTCAGCCCGCAAGGCTGGATGTCTCAGTAGTCCCAATCTGGTGCTGAAGGCCCAATGGATTCCAGGAGATCTGCCGATCTCAGTACACACTGGGATCTGAAGGGTTGATCACAGCAGCAAGACAAACTCACCAGTGAGAGAGAGAGGCAAGCTGCAGGAGAAAAGGGACCAGCTCCCTCTGCCATGGCCTTTAATACTGCCTGCCAGCAGAAGGTAATGCCCACATTTGGGGCGGGCCATCCGGGTTGAGGTAGTCCAATCCGAAGATCCTTTTTCTCTTATTTGTTCCTTAGTCCAGTCAAGTTGACACCCAGAATTAACCATCACAGCTTGTAAAGCACCTTGTATGCCCACCTGCCACTAGTGGGGTGGCTGCATGCCCATCTGCAGCCCAAGTATGCCAGCATGTACCTCACTTCTTGATCGCATCTATCTCTCTGATGGTCTTTGTGTTAAACCTTTGTACTGAGGGAATAAAATATGTTCTATCTGCCTACAATTCACATTCTTTTCAATCTCCTGTCCTCCCATGACCCCCACCCTCATTTCCTGGCATCAAAGCTCAGCTCTCATAATATATCCTCCTTCCAAAATCATCAATCTCATATAAATGTTCCTAAAGAGAACAACTTAGATGAAATTTAAGACACAAAATTCAAAAGAATAATTTTAAACCTATACAAAGTGGACATAAATATCTGAATGAACCTTGAGGGATAAACTGGTCAGAGTCCAAGAAAGCATTAACAACTAAATGAAATATGGAAAGCAATTCAAGATATGAATGAATAAATAACTAAAGTAACTGTCAAGAGAAAATGCCATGGTTACCTCTGATTGTCAATTTCATAGAGCCTAGAGTAATCTGAGAGGAAAGCCTCAACTGAAAAATTGTTAAATTGTGGGAATGAAACTTTGTGTGTGGCTTGAAGCAAGAACTTGTAAGACCTGTGCCAGAAGATCTCTGGTTATCTGATATCTCTGTGGGCATCCAGTTGCCTCTGTGAGTTATCTGTAGCAGGAAGGTTTGGGATATTACAATGATTCTTGCTTCGCCCTCTCTCTGCAAAGTTCCAGGACCGGATGGCCCTTTCCCTTGAGGCATTGAGCAAAATGTTGCACCTCTAGTTACCTGTTGCACAAGCAGGAGCTCTACAGCCCCCCATTAGAGCCAAGGTGGCTTGCCCCTCCCTTCTGTCTGCCCCCCACTTCCTTGCACAGAGCACAGTGGCCTTCAATACATAGACCTCACTGACAGAAAATAAACAGAGTTACTATCTTCCTGGATCTCCATGCCTGTGAGTCTGCTCATTTTCCATGGCTGATCTCCAGCGGTTTTCCCTCCCCCCTTCTTGTGAGAGCAAAGCCTAGAGACTGTCGGCCTGCAGGCAGGAGACAAGTCCTGGAGCTGAGCCAAGAAGGGAAGGACAGTGTGTGGAATGTGATCATGTGTGTGACTCAAAGACATTGAACAACGACACTATATCAGATTGGCCTATAAGCATGTGTGTAAGAGATTATCTTGACTGACAAATTACCCACCCTGGTTTATATAAGGGCTTTGGTGCTAGGATCAACAAAGAAGGGGCGACATATGTCATTTGTTTTTCTGAGACTGTGTTACTTTGCTTAGCATAACAGCTTCTAGTTCCATCCATTTACCTGCAAATTTCATGATGTTGTCTTTCTTATTGCTACCAAACACTCCATTGTGTGAATGTTCCACATTTTCATTATCTACTCATTAGTTGAGGGAAACTTGGGTTGCTTCTATCTCTTTGTTATTGTGAAAATACAACAATAAACATGGTCGTGCATGTATCTCTGCTACAGGAAGAATCTTTTGAGTATAAATCCAGGAGTGGTATGACTGGGTCAAATTGTAGGTTCATTTTAGGTGTTTTAGGAGTTCTCCATATTGCTTTTCATAGGGGTTGCACAAGTTTGCAATCCCACCAGCAATGAATCAGTGTTTCTCTTTCTCCACAACCTCCCCAACATTTGGTATCATTTGTTTTCTTGATCATAGCCAGTCTTACCAGGGTAAGATGAAAACTTAATTGGTTTTAATTTGCATTTTCTTAATTACTAATGATGTTGAACACTTTTTAATCTGTTTCTTAGTCATCTTTATATCTTTTCTTGAGAAGTCTCTGTTAATATCTTTAGTCCATCTTAAAAGATGGGTTATTTGTTTCCTTGATCTTTTGTTGTTGTTGTTGTTTGAGTAACTTATATACTCTGGATGTTAAGCCTCTGTCAGATGTGTCACTAGTGAAGATTTCCCCCCACTCTGGGTTTTCTCTTCACTTCTTTGATTGTATCTTTTGCTCTACAGAAGCTTTTTAGCTTAATGAAGTCCCACCTATTGATTGTCAACCTTATTTCCTCTGTGACTGCTGTCTGATTTAGAAAGTGCTTTCCTAAACATTTAACTTGTAGGTAACTGCCAATGTTTTCTTACTAACATTTTTAGAGTTTCAGATTTCACATTGAGGTCTTTGACCCATTTATGGTAAATGTCAATAAAGATAATACCACATTGGCTGATATTGCTATAGATATTGCTTGATGTTTATGTCTCTATTTTCTTTAGTTCTAAGATTTATGAGAAGGAATAAATCTCTTTTTTATTTTTTTAATTTATTTCTGTGTGTGTGTGTATGAGTGTACTGTCTGCATGTAGGTTTGTGCACCCATGTCATGCAATGCCGTGGAGGTCAGAAGAGAATCTCAGATTCCCCTGGAACTGGAGTTTTCCTGGAATTGGAGTTACAGATGGTTCTCAGCCACCCTGTGGGTGCTGGGGATCAAACCCGGGTCCTCTGCAAGAGCAGTTGGTGCTCTTAACAGTTAGGCTATCTCTCCAGCCCCAGGAATAAATCTCTTCTATAAAGTTCATTAAAACATATATCAACTTGCTATGTAATTTATGAATATAAAGTTTTATTTCTTTTTACGAGCATGCAAGTTTACTGTTAAACTATGAATTCCGAAATGTGTTTTCGAACAAACCTGTAGTTTACTTTCAGACTTTGTAAGTTTGGTACATGTGTGGAGTGTACATATGTATATTTTGGAATAATATAAAATTAAAGGGAACAAAAAAATTCTTCCAAGAACTGACAAAACAGTAAACATGTGAATTGAAAAAGTTTTAAGAAGACCAAGAAAAGGATGCAAGATAGGACTTATATATAAAATAAATTAGTAAATTAAATTTAAAAATAAAGTTCTCAGGACCAGTTGGATTCAGCATAAAATTCTACCAAAGAACAAATTGTAATACTAATAAAATAATTGCATTAAAATAGAAAAAGAATGAATGCTCCCAAACTCTTTATAAAGCCAGTATTATCCTAACACCAAACCCAAATAGAGACACAAAAAATAAAAAGGAAAGGGACAGAGAGAGAGAGAGAGAGAGAGAGAGAGAGAGAGAGAGAGAGAGACTAATCTCTGATGAATATAGATGCTGAAATTTTCAGCATAGCTCAATGGTGCTTGCACAACACACACACACATACACACACAAACACACATGCACACACACACGCACACACACACACACACACTTCCATAAAGTGCTTGCAAGCGGAATTCCAGAACTGATCCAGAAGGTCATTCATCATGATCAAGTTGGCTATATTCCACAGAAGCAATAATAGTTAAATATATATAAAAGAATAAATATAATTCATGATCTAAATGGACTCAAATACAAAAATCCCATGACCATCTCAATAGACACTTGAAAGGTCTATAAGAAAATCCAATTTCCCTTCATAACAAATGTCTTAGAGAGGAGCATTCCTTGACTTAATAAAGCTATAATCCATTAACCCCAGCAGCATTCTCAAAGGAAGAAAATAAAAGCATTCCCATTAAGATTAGAAACAAGGCTGTACATTCTCTGGATTCTATTCAAAATAATTCTTAAATCTTAGCTTCAAGAAAAATGAAGAAAGCAAATGGGTACTAATGCAAAAAGAAGTCAAATTATCCCTATTTCAGATGATAGGATTCTACAGGTGAGACTAAAAAAAAAAAACTATTAGAGGTGATAAACACTTCTCAAAGTAGCTGACCAAAAAAGTAACATGCAAATTTTTAGCCTTCCTTTATAACAATAACAAAATATGAACAACCAATGAGATAAAAAATCCCATTTACAATAGCCACCAAAAATACAACAACTTGGAAGAACCTAACCAAGGGGGAAAAAAAGACCTTTATAATGAAAAACTTTAGGATACTGAAGAGAGAAATTGAAGAAGACACTAAGAAACTGAAAATACCTCAAATTAGAAGAATTAATATTGTAAAAATGGCTATCTTTACAAAAGCACTCTAAAGATTCAATGCAATACTAATCAAAAATCTAGGATCTCTCTTCATAGACATAGGGAAAAAATATTGAAATGTATGTGAAAGCACAAAGACCAACAAGAGCCAAAACAATCCTGAACAAAAAGATTTTGGATGTATCATCATACCTAACATTTCAAATTATACCACAGAGCAATACCAACAAAAACAACATGGACCTGGCACAAAAATTGACCCATAGATCAATGCCAGAGCATAGAGGACCCAGATATTACTCCTCACAACTACTATTATTGTCCTGATTTTGTACAATAATCCCAAAATTACACTCTGAAAAAAAAGACAGCCTCTTCAACATTTAGTGCTGGGAAAACTGGATATCAACATACAGAAGAATGAAACTAGATCATCATTTCTAATCTTGTACAAAACTCAGCCCCAAATGTATCAAGGACCTCAGCTTAAGACCAGATTCTTTGAAACTGCCTGTAGAACACAGAGGGAATCACACTTCATATGTGCCTAGCATTGATTTTTTTTGGACAAGACTCTGTTAGTGCAGGAGGTAAGACCAACTACTGACAAATGGAATATCATGACATTAAAAACTTACTGTACAGTAATGAAAAACCAGCAGCCACTTTGGAATAATTCTGCAAGTGTCTCAAAAAACAAACTATAAATTAAACTAGAATGTGATCCAGCTTTACCACTCTGGAGTCTATAACCAAATGAATATATATCCTACTACAGAGATACTTACATATCCATGTTCATTGCTGCCCTAGTCACAAGAGCAAAGAAATTGTTGAATCAACCTAGATATCCATTGACTGATAAATGGAAAGGGAAATCTTTCACAAATCCACAATTGAATTTTATCTAGCTATAAAGAAAAATGAAATTCATAGGTAAATTTATGGTATTGGAAAAACTTATGCTATGGCATATGCCAGACACAGAACACAAGGTGGCACATGTTCTTTCTCATATGCAGATCCTAGTTTGGATGATCTTTTGTATTTAAATCATGGTACCTGTGGACAGCAGGAAACAATAAAGGAACTGGGTGAAAATAAGGGAGTGACATAAGGGAAAGGTGTAGTAGAACATGGGTAAGATGGGACAGAGGGAAAACCAGGGGTGGAAAGATTGCAAGAGGAAGGGAGTAGGGAGCGAGAGGAGAGAAGGCAGAGGGAAGTGAGTCAACAAAAATAAGGGGATTAAGAAACATCCATATGGAAACCTACTATCTTGTAAACCAATAGAAAAAAAAAACACATAAAAGAGTTTGAAGGTAGAGACTCTGCACGAATAATGCTGCTCCTAGAAGCAGGTGGATACTAAACACAAACAAAAGAACCAGGACCAGGTAGTGGATACCTCCATAGAAATTGTTTATCAGGGAGACCCCGGAAGGCCCCAAGAACAACACAAGCTCTTGGCTTTCTATTTGGTTGTGTTCAAGAACTACATAAAACAACTCTACTGCTGAAGACACCTTGGTTGCAGGATATAAATAAATCAAACTGGAACAGAGCAAAAGCCTCATCCCTGCTAGCTAACTTTCAACCTGCTGGAAGGTATATGCAGGATGCTGGGGGGTGAGGGGGAGACATCAATAGTCTTACCCAGGTATGAGCTCCATGAACTACAATACAAAAATGGTAGGCAAGATATGTCCACATTCGCACCTTAACTATCAAAGGAAAACCAACCATTCTCAGATTGGATTTGAAACTGGCTGCACAGAAGGAAATCCAGATTGACACTGTAAACCTGGTTAAAAACCCATGCCCGAAGATGTCATCCCCCAAGTGGAGGACTTACTAGTGATTTTTACCTACACAGACATAGCAATATCATCAAACTGCCTTATAAATATTTGTTTAAATTCACAGATAAGCCGGGCATGGTGGTGCCCGCCTTTAATCCTAGCACTTGGGAGGCAGAGGCAGGCAGATCTTTGTGAGTTCAAGGCCAGCCTGGTCTACAATGTGAGTTCCAGGACAGCTGGGGCTACAGGGAGACCCTGTTTCGAAAAGACCAATAAATAAATAAATAAATAAATAAATAAATAAATAAATAAATAAATAAATTCACAGATAAATGCTACTTTCAGCAGGAATCAGAGAAGCCTCTCTTTACAGTGAATGCCTGCCAAGGATGCTGGGTATAAGTGATAGTGGAAAGCTCAGCCCTAAATGAGACCCTCTAAGGTTCAGGGAACATTGTAGAAAAAGGATTGGAAAATATGTCAAATTTGGAAAACAAAGAAAAGAGCTGCAAAATACCATTCTCTTGAACAGCACAGCCATTGTAATCATGAATCAGATCAGCTGTGGTTACCTGAAATGGGCCAACATGAGATAGGTCCTGTAAACCCAATCTTGGATGGAAGAGGGGTTCATGGGGCAATACCCATTGCTACTGATAGATTGTGGGAGGGTTGAACACAATGTCTTCAGTTGTATGCCAACTGGTGATCTACCACACTCCAGCTGATAGTTCCAAACTCGTGAGAACACAGAGGACCACAAAAGACATGAATATGGAAAAGAGATTAATAGGAAAGAGGGGAAACAGACAGAGGAGGGAGGGAAATGAGAGGATGGAGCAGAGCTCAATAAGGACTCATTGTACACATGTATGAAAATGTCAAAGAACAAATTTAATAAAATATGGGCTCTGTAAATTTTACCTAATCATATAAAAATATGCTTGAAATTCTGTCATAAGAATCATATGAAGAAGCAGTATAAGACAGCTGAAATGCCACCATCCCAAAATAATCACCAGACACATTTTGATGTTAACCTTCCCTTATTCCTCTCTCAGTGTGTAATTTACCCCACAGTCAAAGACAACATGCTTCAGCTGTTAGCATGGACAAATTCATTTACTTTCTTTTTTCCTTTTATCGAATCCCTCTATTCTTCACCCAGAAAAAAAAATCAACATAAAATTCTCTACTTATTACTTTTTCATATTCATGCAATCATATGTATGCTGTTATAACAGCATGTTAAGTAGGATTATCTGTACTCTGAGAGTGGACTGAAGCTCTAAACAGAAACTGATGAGTGGAAAGTGCCAAAATATACTAAGAATATATAGAGGGGTCTTGGAGACTGGTTTGTTTCCATTACTGTTCTAATAAAAAACAACATCTTTGAGGGAAATCAGGCAGAAACTTGGGACAAGAACATGGATGTACAGAAGCAACACTGTTTGTCCTCTGTATTTTATGTTTCCAGGGCCAATATAATACCTAATAAATAGTATATAATCAATAAAAGCTCAATGAATAATTGTTTTAAAACACCATGGTCTGACAATAATAGCTCCAAAAACATGTTTATTGCTCTTAATTTTCATTAATTTGTTCAACCAACATTCAGTGCCTACCATATTCTGCCACATACATGTTAGGCCCCAGGTGGGAGGGGGCTTAGGAGAAGAACAGACTCAGTCCCTGCTCTTTATAGCCACATAATGCATAAAACCATAAAAGTTTTCAAATATGGCCATTCCCAACTTCTCAGACTGTGACTGTTAATGCTGACAAGTGAACTCCCTAGTATCCACAGAAACATGAACTGTGGTTGTCAACAAAGTAAATCAAGTTTTCTTCTTCCAGTGATGAACTTCTCTGTGTAGGACATGGGAGTGGAAACATCAAAGGAAGAAGGTAAAATAGCTCAGAGACCTGGAAGTGTAGAAATGCTATTTCAACAGTTAGTCCTGCAAATTTTACTTCATATGACAAGCTAAGAAGTTTGGCTATATGAATGGTAGTGGTATTATTTTTAACTTTTACTCTCTGTGTATGACTATGTTGCCTGCATATATCTAAGTGTACCCATTGTACAATGCCTACAGAGATTAGAAGAAAGCATTGGATTTTCCTGGAACTGGAGTTACATTTTTTATCCAACATGTTTGATGCTGGGAATCGAACTTGGTCCTCTGCAAGAGCAGCCAGTACTCTTAGTCACTGAGCCATCTCTCCAGCTCTGGTAATGGTAGATTTTTAAATCTCTTACTACAGATATTTATTTAGCCTAAGATGAGATAATACAAAAACGAAGAGCTCTTAACCTTAATGCTAGGTTAAATTTATTTCTCTTTTAAGTTATTTGAGTATTTTCATTGGAGTCTCTGTTAGTCCATAGAATGAATCTGCTAAGTTAGAGGCAGAGCTTACAATTATGAAATCAGAGTTCATTTCTGACTTATGACCCAACCACCTCATATTACTGCTGACTGGGTGAACCCCAGACCTCCTAAAATATTAATTGTGTAATTTCCTCTGAGGCCCTTGCTGCTTCTCATAAATATGTGTTTCCAAAAAAAAATGAAGTCGCTCCAACATTCTGGTGTTCTGAATAACTTTTATCTCATAAAATTGAAGTGAAATGGTTTTAATAAAGACACCCTAAGCTTTCTACATCATGATTGCTTGGATAGCTATGGACTATAAACAAGAGAGATTTAATCTCAGGTTTAAATATCTTGTTTAGCTTTTTATTTCCTACTCCATAAAATATCTCCACTTAATTTCTGATACTCAAATAGAGCAGCAATGTCCTATTAAGTCATGCTTAACCCAGAGTTAATGCAAACTAATGAACCATGGGTATCCCAAACCCTCCAGCTAACCAATAACCACAAAGGCCCACAGTTACAGAACAAAGTTAATTAATGCTGTTCTTCCAAAGAGAAATTTCAAGAGATTTATGATTTTTTTATCTTATATCCTACTTCTACAAGATATGGAATAATTTAAAACTTAGACAACATAGTAAGAAGAGAGAGCTGGAATTTTTTAGTATAATGAGCTAATTCTTGAAGATAAATGAAACCTCTACTATTAGTGTAAAATATCTTATTTATAGTACCCAAGCCACCATTACATTTTTCTCATCAACACAGCTTTATAGCTTTTAGTAATTCCTTTAAAAACAATACAAACATACAAAACAAATATTCACTCCCAGAGTATTAAACGAAAAGAAAGAAGGGCCACATTTATCCATTTAGTCATAATAAATAATGCAAGCTTTCCAAATGGAAGTGCTGAAATAATTAAACTAATTTTCCAAAATTATTCTAGTGTCTTCAATTATGGGTTTTAATTACTTTAGAGAAGCAACTCGTAGTGATAATGAGAGAAACAGAAGTAAAAATCATGGTGGAGTTAAGCTTCATGATAGTACATTCTATGAGCTTTATTAGACCGTGTTAATCAAATATTTGATGAATACTAAGAGCCTTTTGGGATAGTAAAATGAATATTACCACCATGACTCTGAGAACTAGGTTGAAGTATAATCACAGTCAGTTAGAGTAAGTGGATTTCACTGTCAAATGGAGCATTCGTTGTGGAAAAGAGGCCTCCAGAAAGTTGTTTGGTAAGAAATAGGAATAATACAAAAATAAAAATTATTTTTATTTTTAAGGGATTCTACAATACAATGACACAGTTGTTTGCAGATAACAATGATGTTACTCAGTATGTAATACAATTAAGTAATTAAAAATAAATAAATAAATAAATAAATAAATACAAAAAACAACACCCCAAAAACCCCACCCAAGTTCAAAAACCTATCCCTACTAAAGCACCCAGTCCCATCTCATCCACCCACCCTGGACCCTCAGATATCCTTTTCCAACCCACTTTACCTGAAGGCCCCATGCCCTCATCTGAGCTGATTCTCTCTTTAGTCAACGCTTCTGCCTTTGCTCTTCACACAGTTTATAATGAAAGTGAATATAATTGTTGGCTATGCTATTCCGCTGCCCCCCCTTTTTATGAAGGCATTGCAATTAAAGCTAACATTTCATTTACAAATAATATTAACCTTCTATCCTGGTCCTCGGTTGAATTAACTGTTTCAGACTTATCAGGAATTGGTACCTGTCTGCGAGGTCCCAGGATACTTCTGCCCCTACCTTTAATTGACATTTGTAATGATACTATAGTCATTAATTCTTCTTCTAAATATGCTTTTGCTCCTAATGATACCTACTTTGCCTGCTCCACAGGACTAACCACGTTTATTGACACTTCCCAATTTCTAAATCATTCTGATTACTGTGTGGTAGTCCAGTTATTCCCAAAGTTACAAGTTTATGACTCTGACACCTTCCTAAAATTTTGGGAAAGGGAACATTTGAACGATAACTCCCGCCCTCAAAGAGTCAGACGAGAACCCATTACAGCAATTACTCTGGCAGTCATGTTGGGTCTTGGAGCTACAGGAGCCGGCACAGGAATAGCTTCTATGATTACATCCCAACAAAATTATCATCAGCTTAGCCAAGCTATTGACAAAGATATTGAAGAACTCAGAACAGGACTAGAAAATTTAAAGGATTCTCTCACCTCCCTTTCAGAAGTAGTGCTACAAAATAGAAGAGGCCTCGACCTGCTGTTTCTACAGCAGGGAGGATTGTGTGCCGCCCTAAAGGAGGAATGTTGCTTTTATACAGATAAAACAGGGTTAGTAGAAAACAGCCTTCAAAAAATCAAAGACAACCTAGAAAAAAGAAAAAGGGAGCGTGAACAACAAAAATCCTGGTATGAAAATTGGTCAGCCACTCCTTGGTGGACCACCTTATTACCTAGTCTTCTGGGACCCGTCCTGGGATTGATCCTGCTAATTTCATTTGGACCGTGGGCACTTAATCGATTAACCAATTTTGTTAAGTCCCAAATAGATTCCTCACTTACAGCACGAGTCCATTATCATCGCTTGGCCATCGAAGAGGAAGCTGATGACGACCTTGGGCCCGCTCGCCCATCCTCTGCCTCTGTTCCTGCACCTGCCATTCGGCTTGATTTTCGCTCCTTGTAAATTATCGTCCCCAGGCCATAGAGTAGGCTTGCCTGTTCCAGCCCAGGTGGCCGCCCCAAAGACGGGCAACTTCCTCTCCCCTCTTACCAACCTAAGACAGGAGCCCTGAGGACGACAGGGTATCCAAAGACGGGTAAGGAAGGGGGTCTTGTAGAGGTCGATTCCTAAGACAGGGACGGTCACATAATCGGCTGATGGTGCCACTCTACCTGGATATCTCCCCGAGCCTTCTTTATGTAAAGAAGGGGGATATGTTGGAAGCTGTAAGCCTGCTCGTAAAGAGTTAACTCTGAATTAGCTTCAGAACTGTCCTCTAAGGTGCAGACATGCAGAGAAGCTTCCTACCTGCATACCTGATGTTCCGGAGGAACCTTATCATATGCAAACATTATCTGCCGGAGCCAGCAGCCCCCGGAGGAAGCTTATCACGGACAAACAATCTCTGCCGGCGCAAGCATCCAGCCCCGATAAACTTTAACTTTTACAAGAGCCACCATCCACCCCCTCCCTCTTCCTGATTCTTCCCGCCTTTTACTAAATAAAAACCGCTGTCTTTGTTCAATAAATCAGACTTTGACAACCTTGAAAAAAAATAAATAAAATAAAAATAAATAAAAATAAAAATTAAAGCATGCCACATTTACAGTGTAAACTCTTAGAAATAAAAAAGTGCTGCAACAATATTGTTCTTTGATCCTCAGCTTTCAATGGAGGAAAAGATTCAGTGGGAGGTAAGGATAAGAGCTGGTTCCCATAGAATTTCATTTTTACTTTATGTGGGTTTGTTTGATGTGCAACCCAAGTGAATCTTGGGGCTTTTTTATCTACGCAGCATTTTAAAAAGAGAAAACAAGAGTGAAAATTTGAAAACTAGTGTTTTTTAAACTACCTACATCATAATCATCTAGGACTTAAAGTTTAAAATGCAAATTCTTGGTACTCAACACAAACAAGTTCTTTGCTATGATTAGAGTGAAGATTCTGTTCATGTCATCTTCATCATATTGAACTGAGATTGCTACGTGAAATTTTAATTCTTCCTTTTTTTTCTTTTAACATTATCATGGAAATCTTTATAAAGCCTATGAACAAATTTATTTTACCATCTAAATGATTATCACATACTAACATGTCTGACTTAGTCAAAGCTAAAACTCAAATAGAAGCTTGAATTGGGCTGGGAAACAAAGCATATGGGGACATGCATTGCTAATATCTTCATTTTCATCACTGATAAATGTTAGGTTAGATGATTCAAGTCTGCTGGGGTCAGATGACTCAGGCTTGGCTTGTCTAAGAAGCCAAAACCAGAGGTTGCTTTTCAGTCCTAGTCTATGTCTCTTATACTCATTGGACCAGAAAAGAAAGCTAGTTGAGGCTTGTGCCCTTCATAGTACTGGTAAAAACACAAGAAGACTGTTCAAACCACACAATCATATTTCAAGACTCTGCCAGTCACAGCTATGAATACCTCATTGGCCAAGCTAAGTTTTATGGCCAATTCCAAACCAAAATGTGAAAAAGTGCATTTCCCACATGATGAGTCAGAAGCTAGTAATATGGCCAAGACCAAAGCCAAAAACATAGGAAAGGAAATGCCTACTCAACAAGCTTGAACGTCACTATTCCCCTTATAGAACCGAAACAAACACACTTCCATCATTCCATTGCTGACAGTGAGACATAGTGCCAAGGTATACTGGGAACATTATCCAATACATTTATACACAATCAGGAGACAATAATTATAGATATGTCAGAAAAAATATATATTTATGGCAAAGCAAGAACTTTGAGATGACAATACTTTTTCCACCTAAATATACCAGATTTCCACATAAATTGATGATCAAAAAGAATAACAGGGTAAAAATCAAAAGAAAGACAGACAGAGAGAGTAAGGAGGAATGACCAATAGCCTGCAACAGATTTATCAATGTTTCTATATAGACAGATGGGTGGGTGGATAGCTGGATTGATTAATCATGGATCACTTGGTTGACTGGTCAAAGATTTAAATCAATAAGAAAATAAAGAAGACAATAAAGTGAGTACTAAATAAGAATCCTAGAAAAAGTTACAGCAAAGGAAAATAAAATGATCTTCAAATAAATATATTTAACCACCGTTACATACCCACCATGTTGGGAAAATGGGAAAAGCAAAGTAGAAATAGTAATGAGTAGTAAGTAGAAATAGTAACTAGTAGTAAGTAGAAATAGTAACTAATAGTAAGTAGAAATAGTAACTAATAGTAAGTAGAAATAGTAACTTGTAGTAAGTAGAAATAGTAACTAATAGTAAGTAGAAATAGTAACTAGTAGTAAGTAGAAATAGTAACTAATAGTAAGTAGAAATAGTAACTTGTAGTAAGTAGAAATAGTAACTAATAGTAAGTAGAAAGAGTAACTAATAGTAAGTAGAAATAGTAACTAATAGTAAGTAGAAATAGTAACTTGTACTAAGTAGAAATAGTAACTAGTAGTAAGTAGAAATAGTAACTTGTAGTAAGTAGAAATAATAATTTCAGGCAAATTCATTTCAGTTAGAATTAAATAGAAAATGATCTAAATTGACTGATTGGAATATAATAAAAATTGTTCAGCTACCATTGGTTGAAAAAAAAGTGAGAAAGTTTAAATGATGGCAGAATTTAGAAAATAAAGTTTAGAGCCAGGAAATACCAAGGTTTTTTTGGTTTTTTTTTTTTTCAAAAGAATTAGTTTGTGATGTGGTTACTTAAGATCACTTGTTTTAGCCTTGGAATGAACTGAGGTATTTTACTTCCTGGGAAGATCTTTTATAATTTTGAGTGTTCATTTGAGAAGAATTCTACCCCAATTCTATACAATAGGAATGTGGAATCATAACTCTCCTCCTGCCCCTAGTAACCTGATATCAGAGTGCTCTAAGTACCAAGGAGGTGCACAAGGTTCACCAGTCTAAGGAGATGTAGCAAATAATAATACCTACTCCAATGTAAAATTTGGGGAAAGTTAGCATAGCAATATTAATTTCAGACATGTTGACACTTAAGGTTAACCTCACTAAGGAGAAAAAGGTAGGATAGAATGGCATAGTTGGTCCCAAAATGTATGGAGAAAATATCATCATAAATCTCTGTCAAGCAATATATCAGCCACTTACATAAAGCAAAATCTACAGAAGATATAAAAGAGAGTCATGGAGACTTTAAATTTTTAGAATATGTGATGGTATTCAGTTTCAGGAGACCTAATAGATAAAATAAATAACAAATATTTAACAAAATTTAACTCAAATAAATAAACCAACTAAGATATGATTTTGTTTTCTGCTTGAAATGTGTTTATTTTAAAAATTGAAAATGCAGCCAGGCTTGGTGGTGCATGCCTTTAATCCTAGCACTTGGGAAGCAGAGTCAGGCCAGCTAAGACCAAAAAAAAAATGAAAATGCAAGAACTTTGAGATGACCAAAGAGCACATGGTCAGTGAGTTGGTCAAAGTCAATTAAAAGTCTTTAGTCCAGATTTTGTCCATTTAATAACAATCATTCTATTACACTCAATATAGTAATTTAAAATGTTTAAAGTGAAGGAATTCATACACATAAAAGCACATGTAACAATTCTACTAAGTTGTGAAAGTATTCTATGGTGGTACACATCAGTCTGTGTTTCTTGGGATGGTATACTTACTGAAAAGAGTACAGAGAATCTTCTGGAGAACACACATGCTCTCCAGGCTGACCGAGATGGTGGTTAACAAATACATAGATATGTAAAACTAACATAGCTATAAACCTGAGGGTTGTAAACTTTAGAATATGCTATTTAAAACACAGAAAATAAAAAATAGCTATGGAAACAAAGTCCTACATGATTCTTAGACCTTGCTCATATGAACCTACAGCAAAGGTGTCAGCATGCAAAAGACCCATGCAAACTCAAGCAGACAAAAGCTCACCACAAAACTGTGGAAATGGGGAGCAGACCCAAATCTCAGCTGAAGATCTATAGGAAAAGACTTTCTTTAATTTTTTTATTAATTTTATTTATTTCTGTATGTGTATGAATGTACTGTCTGCATGTGGGTTTGTGCACCCGTGTCGTGCAATGCCGCGGAGGTCAGAAGAGGGTGTCGGAATCCCCTGGAACTGGAGTTCTCCAGGAATTGGAGTTTCAGACGGTTCTCGGCCGCCATGTGGGTGCTGGGGATCGAACCCAGGTCCTCTGTAAGAGCGGTCGGTGCTCTTAATAGCTAGGCCGTCTCTCCAGCCCAGGAAAAGACTTTCTAAATCAGACAGCAGCTGTGCAGGAAATAAGATCAACAATTGACAAGTGGGACCTTATTAATCCTAAGAGCTTCTTCTGTACAGTGAAAGAAAGAAACAATCAGGGAAGTGAAGAGAGAACCCACAGGGTGGGAGGAAACCTTCACCAGTGATACATCTGATAGAGCATTAACTTCCAGAATATATAAACTACTCAAAAAACAAAGGAGTAAGAAACCAAATGAAAAAAAAAAAAATGACTCACTCAAAAGATGGAACAGAGAGCTGAACAGAGCCTTCACAAATGAAGAAGTAAAGATGGATGAGAAACATCTTTAAAAGTGTTCAACATTGCAAATAATTAAGGAAATGCAAAATAAAACCACTTTAAGATTTCATCTTACCCCAGAAATACTGGCTATAATCAAGAATACAAAGGATACCCAATGCTGGAGAAGTTGTGAGAAAAAGGAAAACTCATCCACTGCTGGTGGGAATGCAAAATCATGAAACCCCAATTGAAAGCAGAGTGAAGAACTCTCAAAACAATTATGATGGGCCTACCACCTGACCCAGTCATACCACTCCTGGGTATATACCCACAAGCCTCATCCTATCACAGAGATCCATGCACACCTATGTTTATTGAAGCTCTCTTCACAATAACAAAGAGCTAGAAGCAACCCAAGTGTCCCTCAACTGTCCAGTGGATAAAGAAAATGTAGTACATCTACACAATGGAATTCTATGCAACAGTAAAGAAAGATAGCATCATGAACTTTGGAGGTAAGTGGATGGAACCAGGAGCCATTATTCTGTGTGTGTGTGTGTGTGTGTGTGTGCCTTTATTGATATTTTGTGTATTTCAGACATCATTTGTCAGTTCAGTTCAGGCATATTCCCCTCTTATCCATTCTGCCATAACTGTCCTGCATATCTTTCTCTCAGTCTTTTTTTTTTATGCTTAGGAAATCACATTTTCCTCCATTAATTTTATATTACTCTAAAATATTGATACACACTCTCAACCCATATACAGTAATTACAGAGTCTAAAAATAAGTGGTGGGTGGATTCTAGAGCCCATTAAGAAATTCGAATTATAACAACATAGTTGCTTTCAGATAGAAATACAACAATAATGTTGTTCGGCTTGCCTATCATCTGGGAGATTTGGTGTTAGCATCCACAAATGAGGGAAACCATTCATATTCTAAGTGAAATAACACAGTCCCAGAAAAACAAGTGATGTATGGTATCCCTCATTTGCGGATGCTATCACCAAATGTCTCTTTATAAGGCAAGCTGAATAATTTATTTTTTCAGTAAATTTGCCATCTGATGTTACTCATCAACTTGTTTGTAATATAGGAATGTAAAATAATATGTTTTTCTTTACCTGAATGCATATCTACTATCAAAATGTGAATCCCTGAACATGTTTTGGAATAGATCTATAGTTTCTTTTCAGACATCATAACTTTGGTATATGTGTGCCATGTATGAAGGCATATTTTGGAGTGATAAACATTGGAAGGAACAAAAGAAAAAGACTAGGTCAAGGAACTGGCTGAAATAGTAAACTTCTGCCCAAAATAGTAAATTTCGGCATCAAATTATTTATTTATTTATTTATTTATTTTTAATTTATTATTTTTTATGTGTATGAGTGTACTATCTGCATTGCAATGAAACTATTTGCCTTAAGGTTAACCTCACTAAGGAGAAAAAGGTAGGATAGAATGGCATAGTTGGTCCCAAAATGTATGGAGAAAATATCATCATAAATCTCTGTCAAGCAATATATCAGCCACTTACATAAAGCAAAATCTACAGAAGATATAAAAGAGAGTCATGGAGACTTTAAATTTTTAGAATATGTGATGGTATTCAGTTTCAGGAGACCTAATAGATAAAATAAATAACAAATATTTAACAAAATTTAACTCAAATAAATAAACCAACTAAGATATGATTTTGTTTTCTGCTTGAAATGTGTTTATTTTAAAAATTGAAAATGCAGCCAGGCTTGGTGGTGCATGCCTTTAATCCTAGCACTTGGGAAGCAGAGTCAGGCCAGCTAAGACCAAAAAAAAAATGAAAATGCAAGAACTTTGAGATGACCAAAGAGCACATGGTCAGTGAGTTGGTCAAAGTCAATTAAAAGTCTTTAGTCCAGATTTTGTCCATTTAATAACAATCATTCTATTACACTCAATATAGTAATTTAAAATGTTTAAAGTGAAGGAATTCATACACATAAAAGCACATGTAACAATTCTACTAAGTTGTGAAAGTATTCTATGGTGGTACACATCAGTCTGTGTTTCTTGGGATGGTATACTTACTGAAAAGAGTACAGAGAATCTTCTGGAGAACACACATGCTCTCCAGGCTGACCGAGATGGTGGTTAACAAATACATAGATATGTAAAACTAACATAGCTATAAACCTGAGGGTTGTAAACTTTAGAATATGCTATTTAAAACACAGAAAATAAAAAATAGCTATGGAAACAAAGTCCTACATGATTCTTAGACCTTGCTCATATGAACCTACAGCAAAGGTGTCAGCATGCAAAAGACCCATGCAAACTCAAGCAGACAAAAGCTCACCACAAAACTGTGGAAATGGGGAGCAGACCCAAATCTTAGCTGAAGATCTATAGGAAAAGACTTTCTTTAATTTTTTTATTAATTTTATTTATTTCTGTATGTGTATGAATGTACTGTCTGCATGTGGGTTTGTGCACCCGTGTCGTGCAATGCCGCGGAGGTCAGAAGAGGGTGTCGGAATCCCCTGGAACTGGAGTTCTCCAGGAATTGGAGTTTCAGACGGTTCTCGGCCGCCATGTGGGTGCTGGGGATCGAACCCAGGTCCTCTGTAAGAGCGGTCGGTGCTCTTAATAGCTAGGCCGTCTCTCCAGCCCAGGAAAAGACTTTCTAAATCAGACAGCAGCTGTGCAGGAAATAAGATCAACAATTGACAAGTGGGACCTTATTAATCCTAAGAGCTTCTTCTGTACAGTGAAAGAAAGAAACAATCAGGGAAGTGAAGAGAGAACCCACAGGGTGGGAGGAAACCTTCACCAGTGATACATCTGATAGAGCATTAACTTCCAGAATATATAAACTACTCAAAAAACAAAGGAGTAAGAAACCAAATGAAAAAAAAAAAAATGACTCACTCAAAAGATGGAACAGAGAGCTGAACAGAGCCTTCACAAATGAAGAAGTAAAGATGGATGAGAAACATCTTTAAAAGTGTTCAACATTGCAAATAATTAAGGAAATGCAAAATAAAACCACTTTAAGATTTCATCTTACCCCAGAAATACTGGCTATAATCAAGAATACAAAGGATACCCAATGCTGGAGAAGTTGTGAGAAAAAGGAAAACTCATCCACTGCTGGTGGGAATGCAAAATCATGAAACCCCAATTGAAAGCAGAGTGAAGAACTCTCAAAACAATTATGATGGGCCTACCACCTGACCCAGTCATACCACTCCTGGGTATATACCCACAAGCCTCATCCTATCACAGAGATCCATGCACACCTATGTTTATTGAAGCTCTCTTCACAATAACAAAGAGCTAGAAGCAACCCAAGTGTCCCTCAACTGTCCAGTGGATAAAGAAAATGTAGTACATCTACACAATGGAATTCTATGCAACAGTAAAGAAAGATAGCATCATGAACTTTGGAGGTAAGTGGATGGAACCAGGAGCCATTATTCTGTGTGTGTGTGTGTGTGTGTGTGTGCCTTTATTGATATTTTGTGTATTTCAGACATCATTTGTCAGTTCAGTTCAGGCATATTCCCCTCTTATCCATTCTGCCATAACTGTCCTGCATATCTTTCTCTCAGTCTTTTTTTTTTATGCTTAGGAAATCACATTTTCCTCCATTAATTTTATATTACTCTAAAATATTGATACACACTCTCAACCCATATACAGTAATTACAGAG